>ML779325.1:150232-170421 GCA_009831015.1 Picea engelmannii
GATCTTGAGTTCATCTTAGATGGTCAAAAGATAAGGACCAATCTGAACATCCTACCACTAGGATCTTATGATATGATTATCGGGATGGATTGGTTGGAACAACACAAAGAAGTACTAGACTATTATACAAAGATACTTAGCTATAAAGATGATTTTGGCACTGTTGGAACAACCAAAGGCATACCAAAACCTGTATCATTCAGACAAGTTTTAGCGATGCAACTCAAGAAATGTATTAGAAAGGGATGTCAATTTTACGCCATCCAAGTGACAAATCTATTAGAAAAAGAAGATAAGCCCAAGTTAGAAGACTTTACTGTTCTACGTGAATTCAGAGACATGTTTGTGGATGAGATACCTGAATTACCTCTTAGAAGGGAAATAGATTTTTCCATAGACTTACTACCTGGATCAGCCCCTATCTCAAAATCACCCTACCGAATGAGTCTACTAGAACTGACAGAATTAAAAATACAATTACAGGAATTGTTGGACAAAGAGTACATCAGATCGAGTGTCTCGCCATGGGGAGCACCATTCCTCTTTGTGAAAAAGAAATACGTTACTCTAAGACTATGTATCGATTATAGACAACTGAACAAAATGACTATTAAGAACAAATACCCCTTACCAAGGATAAACGATCTGTTCGATCAAGTAGGTGGGGCCAAGATCTTTTCAAAGTTGGATTTACGATCCAGTTATCATCAAGTTAGGATAAAGGACAAGGACATAAGAAAAATAGATTTTCGGACAAGATATGGACACTACGAATTAGTAGTCATACCTTTCGGACTCACTAACGCACCAACCATGTTTATGTGCCTGATGAACAATATTTTCAATTAGTACTTAGACAAGTTCGTAGTAGTATTTATCGACGATATTCTGGTCTATTAAAAAATGGATGAAGAACATGATGAACACTTAAGGATGGTTCTGCAAATGTTGAGGAAACACAAAATGTACGCCAAATTTGACAAGTGTGACTTTTATCAAAAAGAAATACAATATATAGGACATGTAATTTCAGCAGAAGGCATTTCCGTAGACTCGGAGAAGATAAAAGCCATTATGGAATGGCTGGTACCTAAGGATGTAGTGGATATCCGGTCATTCATGGGAATCACCAGATATTACCATAGATTCATAGAAGGTTCTTCCAAGATAGACTACCCTATCACGTCACTACAAAAGAAAGGAACCAAATTTAACTGGTCGCAAAAGTGTCAAGACAACTTTAACAAGCTGAAAGAATTATTGACATCGACTCCCATTTTGAAGGTAGAAGACCCAGATAAAGACTTCACAGTATGTGTTGATGCAAGTAAAGAGGGACTAGGTGGTGTCCTAACTTAGGAAGGACATGTTATTTTTTATGAGTCTTGGAAATTAAAGGAACACGAGCGAAATTATGTCACTCACGACTTAGAATTGCCAGCGGTGATACACGCATTAAAAATGTGGCGAAACTACATAATGGTAAGGAAATTTCTACTATTAACGGATAATGGTGGTGTGAAAGATCTGTTTAGTCAACCAAAGCTCAATGCATGGAAAGCCATATGGTTAGCCTTCTTGAGCTAATTCGACTTCGAAGTCAAACATATCAAGGGAAAAGAAAATAAAGTAGCAGACCCTTTAAACAGAAGAGTCCATGGGTTATTTGAGGTAAATATCAGCAGGGCAGAAAGTGATCTAGAACAAAAGGTAAGGACGACCGGTATTAGCGATGGAAATTACACTAAGATGATGGAAAAATTACAAAATAGTACCACAGACTCAAATAAACTAGATCTAAGTATCGAAAAGAAGGGATTATTATGATTTGCCTAAAATATCGCTGGACTAAGTTTGCCTAAAACTCAGAAACATAATGATTCTATCATGGTTGTAATCGATAAACTCAGTAAGTCTGCACACTTTATTTTTGTAAAGTCTACTTTTAAATCTATAAACATTGCTAAAATATTCATGAAAGAAATTTTTAGACTGCATGGTATTCCTAAAATGGTGATTTCAGATAGAAACGTAAAATTCACATCCGCTTTTTGGAAGGAATTGTTTGCAGGGATAAATACTAATTTGAATTTCAGTAGGAGTTATCATCCACAAATGGATGGACAGAATGAAAGGAAAAACAAAATCATAGAGGATATGCTCCACATGTATGTAAGAACAAAACCAAACAAGTGGGAAGACTACCTACACTTGGTAGAATTTGCATATAACAATGGGTACCAAACTTCGACTAAGTTGAGCCCTTTCGAAATACTGTATGGTAGAAAGTGTACAACTCCAATTAGCTGGTATAACCCAGCTGACAGACTCATGGTTGGACCAGAGATGCTCCAAGAAATGGAGAACATGGTAAGAAAGGTACAATAGAACTTGAAAGAAGCACAGGACAGACAGAAGAGCTATGCAGATCAGAAAAGAAGACACTTAGAATTTCAAGTGGGAGACCATGTTTACTTGAAGGTAAAAGCTCGAAAAAGCTCACTGAAGTTAGGGAACTATGCCAAGATGGCACCCATGTTTTGTGGTCCCTTCAAGATACTAGCTCGAATTGGACCCGTAGCATATAAACTTCGACTTCCAGCTAATCTAAGAATTCATAATGTATTTCATGTTTCTTTGTTGAAAAAGTATATTCATGACCCTAGTCATATGATTGATTGGAACTTGGTGCAGGTGGAACCCGAAGAAGAGTTCCAGGTGGAACCCGAAGACGAGTTCCAAGTGGAACCCCTACGCATTCTGGACCAGAGAGAAATAACACTTCGGAACAGAGCCATCACTCAGGTAAAGGTGCAATGGAAGCACTTTAGTCCTGAGGAGGTCACTTGGTAGTTGGAGGGAGATTTGCGGAAATCTCATCCAATCCTGTTCCAGGAAAGGAACGAACACTGAGGCCAATGTTTTACTGAAGGGGGAAAGGATGTGACATCCCCAAAAATAAAATATTTTTGAAAATTAAAATTGCTGGAAATTTATTTCCCTTTTTAGTAAATTCGAATTTGGAATTTTTTTGCCATTTATGGCAATTCTGAATTTCAAATTTGGTAATTAACATTAATTATTTTGAATGTTGGGCACAGATATGTAGGAGTTTACAGAAGTATAATGCTCCATAAGCATAAGGGTTCAGAGATGTTTATTCAAGACCTTTACCGATAAAATAACTTAGAACTTTGTTTAATGGCATAAACCGTAGAGAACAAAATGGTGTGGAAAAAACAAAGGTCAATCGGGTTTCGACGATTACACACGCCAAACACAAAAGAAAAAGACCACATTGTATGCCAAATCACGAAATGTGAAAAGACTGTGGCCCAACGTTTCAGGGTTTCGGGGTTCGGGATTTCGAGGTTTACGAACACCTGACGCGCAAACAAAATGAAATAAGGAATGTTGAATCACGAAATGTGAAAAGACTGTGGCCCAGCGTTTTCGGGGTTCAGTATTTCAGATTTTAATAGAGAAAAGGAAATCCATGTATATGTAACAAGAAAATCCTGAATGATGAAATATCAACCTTGCAATTAAAAGAACAATTAAATGTGCAGAACTGATTACTTTGACAAACTCAGACTCCAATCTTCCTTTTCATTTCTCTGTATAGATTCCCTTAGATGATGATAATGATCTAAGAAATGTCGATGTATAAACAGGAACAACAATGACTGAGTACTCGTATATTTCGGTAATAAGCTATGAAAATAAATAACATCACTAAAGTATCGATGCATGACCAGGATACACATTTAATAGGATTATATGCATATATTTATATCTTGCTTAATATGTGTACAACAGATTAATATTCTAGAGCCACTTTTCTTTTGTTAAGATGTGATTCAAAAGATGTGGGCCTTTGGAAATGCATAGATTCCATACAATGCATACGAACTCAGACTGTACAGACAACA
Organism: Picea engelmannii; assembly: GCA_009831015.1. Classification (NCBI taxonomy): domain Eukaryota; kingdom Viridiplantae; phylum Streptophyta; class Pinopsida; order Pinales; family Pinaceae; genus Picea; species Picea engelmannii. The sequence goes on from ML779325.1 coordinate 154,165, forward strand.
ACTACGGAAAAATAGTAGAGAATAACATTCTAACTAAACCTTAGTAAAATTTCTGGAATTCGTAATGAAAAAAGATATAATGGTTGAATTCCTTTTTTGAGTAGTCACTCAATAACAGACCCTTACTCGGCAAGAATGACAGTTCATTTTTTTTTTCCACCCCAAAATATTTAACATCTCTTAAACTATAACCTTGCTCTCCTCTGTCCTGAACCAACACTTACACCTTTCACATTTCGGGGTTTTGGGACTCCTGCATCTTCTTTCCCTTTGGTTTCCTGGGTGCCAAAACACCGAAAACCTTTTTCATGCTAAACCGATTCGGGGTTTTGTGTACCAAAATTTTGCGACTTGCGGAGACAAGGGATCTTGCCCTTTGGTTTCCCGGGTGCCGAAACGCCAAAAACCTTTTTCACGCTAAACCGATTCGGGGTTTCGCGTACTGGAATTTCGTGACTTATGGAGACAAGGGATCTTTCCATTTGGTTTCCCGTGTGCCAAAACGATGAAAACATTTTTCACGCTAAACCGATTCGGGGTTTTCATATACCAGGATTTTGCGACTTACGAAAATGAGGGGTCTCGCCCTTTGGTTTTCCAGGTGCTGAAACGCCAACAGGAAGCCATGTGTCCCTCCAATGGATGACTGCGATCTTTTAGCCACGATCCACAGTGTGATCTTTTCGGGATAATCAATGGTTGCAATCAATCCTGGCTTTCTCCTTTCGAGAATTTGGGAGAGTCTTCACTCCCATTTCCCCGGTGTCCAAATCCCCGATGGGCTTGGATATTTGACATCTGTCCTCCAAATTGGATGGTCCTGATGCTTTCAGGACTTGACGAGTCCTTTTCTTTCTATTTTTATGAGGTTTAAACCTTGCACAACTTTTATGGATTCGACGACTCTCACAATTTAGACACTTTTCCCCGAAGTGTCTCCACCGTTCATTCGGCTGCTCTCCTGCGCGACCTCTCAAAGGTTAAACTCTGTGCGTCTAGTTCCTTTTGATCTAACGAAAATTGTGCTTCCCCCTGAGCTTTATTTCTCTGAACCTCAAAGGTTCCTTCGACCTAAGTTTAGATGTTGCCTATATACATATGAGTATGTTGGAGTAGTTTGAGAGTTAAGGGAAGTGATAGAATTATGGAAAAAATTTATCCACATAAGATTTTCGGTTTGAAGTAAAATTAGACTGGCGTAATAATGTCATTATGGATAGAAATGAGTCTTACCTTCGCTTAAATTCTAATCTTAAACGAAATAGAATTATGTCATAGAATATATATATATATATATATATATATATATATATATTGTAAAAGGGTCAGCAAAAGGGTGAACAAGGAAACAAAAGAGGAATGAGGGCACCCTATCTCATTATGCATTTTTTATTTTCTAAAAATGAAATTCAGAGAGCTCCTGTGGCTTTGTCTGTTGGGATGAAAAATCATAGAGAAGAAAAATGGGTTCAATTGTGAAACTATAAACCCCAGCTGATCATAGAGGAGATATCATATAGATATTTCATTATGGTTGAGATTAAATCATTTGAAAGAAGGGTTTTCTTTGGTTGAGGAATTTTTTTCTTGAGGAGGATGAGTTAGCTTGTGGATGCATTTTGGGTGTTGTGGGCTGTGTTTTATCAACTTGGGGGTTGAGTTACTCTTTCTGGACGAGTTCCAACTATGGTGGTTGTATTTATTTGGAAAAAGGAGATAATTATGATGTGGGGGATGAATTCTTGGTGGCTAGGATAATTGTTTGGTAGTGCTAGCCAAGTATTTTCTATTTGGAAAGAAAAAATCCCTTTTTGGGTAAGTTTATTATCCAAGGATCGAATCTACTTGTTGTTGGTCTGAGTTTTCAAGTGATAAGCTAATTTTATGTGTTGCTGGGATGATTTGTTGTCAAGAGGCTGAGAACATGGCTATTAGGATTGGTTTCTATTGTTACTGGAGCCACATATAGTTGTAAATGGATCAACAACAATGCATGACACATTTGTGAGTTAATAACTATGTAGTAGTTGTAGTTTGGTTGGATAAAGTAACAATAGTTTGCTTTTCCTTATTGTCATACAATTGTTGCATTATTACTCCTGAAATGTGTTGCAATATGTATGGAATGAATTGATATTTGGTTACAAACCATGCTTATCATTCATAAAATCTATTAATGAAAACACATCAGCCATGTATAATCAAACAACAACAAAAAAAAAACCCTTTTCAGTGGAATTTGAAAGTGACAATGAAGTGTTTGATAAAAAGCATAAGCCAGAAATATCCTATAATTACTACATCAAATATTAATTGTTTTTGTAGGGGATTATGAGAATGTTAGCAAAGTATTTGATGGAAGTGTAATTTTAGCAAAGTATTTTATGGAAGTGTTGAACTAAATAAACCTATAAAACACACCAAAAATTGTAATAAAAGATATAACAATAGTGAGAGGAGAGTAAACATAGTGCTAGTTAACTATTTTGCGAAAGTCTAATATCAAAAACACATAAAATATACTAAGAGTAAGGCTAGGGATATTACACCTTATTTGAGTAAAATTGGACTAATAAATATTTTGATCACAACAAAGGACTATGATTTGGCATTCTTTTGAAAGGAAACAAAATTATGTTATACCATCTTCATACATTATGCATGCCTTATCTTTCTTTAACATTGAAATAGACTCCATGTAATTGTTCTATAGCTCCAAATTTTCCATTAATGGAAATTTTATTTTAGATGATGGTGGAACATTATGTTGTTTACAATATTTCCACAGTGACAAAACGAAAATGGAAAATCTTGTATTGTCAATTATTTAGTGGTTAAAACTTAAAGTGATATGAAAAGTTTTAAGGACATATTGAGAAATTGGTCTGAGCGAAAAAAATATGAACCAAGAAAAATAATTGAGTTATGTAAGCTCCAGTAAGTTTGTTTGTCCAAATCCCACATGACCATGCTACCCACAATCGCTCAAGCCAATATTTTTAAAAATTGACTCCTAGTTCAAAAATTTCATCGTTCCTTACTAAGAAAAACCCTAGTTCTGTAGATCCTCAAAAAATATATTTTTTGGGAAATGTAATCATAAGGGAGAGATTCCCCTTGCTGTAATATAGTGTCAAGAGTTCAAAACAACTAACGGTTCACCCAACCAAGCCCCATTTAGAGTTTTATGGCGAGTTGCAACTCACCTCCTAAAGCCACTCAGGGACATATTGAGAATTTGGTCCAAGGGAAAATAATCCAAACCAAGAAGTATATATAGGTTTCATAAGATTCTACATATTTATTTTTCCAATACTCACATCACCATGCTACCCACAATCACCCAAGCCAGTGTTTTTCAAAGTCAACCCCTAGTTCAAAAATTACATCATCCCTTACTAAGAAAAATCCTAGCTCCTAAGATATTCGAACAAAGAATGTTTCAAGCAATGGAATCATAGAGGAGGTTACCCTTGTTGTAATCCAATGTCATGAGTCCAATAAAACTGAAATTTTTTCCATTCGAGCTTCGGTTAGTGTAATATGGTTTCAGTAGTTCAACATAACTGGCATTTTGTCCATCTAAGCCCTGATTATGCTTTTATGGCTAGTTGCAACTAGCCTCCTAAATCCATTTAGGGACATAATAATAATTTGATCCAAGGAAAAAATATGAAATGTGTAGAATAATTAAGTTATTTAAGTTCCCAAAAGAGTGTTTTTCCAATTCCCATGTTACCACACTACCCATAATTACTTGAGCCAATGTTTTTCAAAATTGACCCCTAGTGCAAAAATTGTGTTGTCCTTTATTGAGAAAAATTCTAGTTTCGAATATCGTCAAGAAAGGAATTTTATAGGAAACATAATCATAGGTGATGGGAACCCCTATATATAATCTAGCATTAGGATTCCAACACAATTGATGGTTCATCCATCCAAGCCCCGATTAAAGTTTTATGGTGAGTTGCAACTTGCCTTCTAAATCCATTCAGAGAGATATTGAGAATTTGGTCAGGGGGGGGGGGGGGGNCATAATTGAGTTCCATAAGCTCCTACAGGTGTTTTTGGTCAATTCCCATATGACCACACTACCCTCAATTTCCCAAGCTAGTGTTTTTCAAAATCAACCCCTAGTTCAAAAATTGCATTGTCCCTTACTAAGAAAAATGCTAGTTCCTGAGATTATCCAATAATTTTTTTTATAGGTAGTGGAATAATAGGGGAGGAGTTCCCCTATATATGATCTAATTTTAGGAGTCCAACACAAGTAATGGTTCATCCATTTGAGGAACAATTAGAGTTTTATGGTGAGTTGCAACTCGCCTCCTAAAGCTATTTAGGGACACATAAGAATTTGGTCTGGGGGCATAAATTCCAAACCATGTAGCATAACTAAGTTCCACAGGCTCCTCCAAGTGATTTTGTCCAAGGATTACATGAACATGTTACCAACAATATCTTGAGCCCGTGTTCTTCAAAATCAATCCCTAGTGAAAAAATTGCATTGTCCCTTACTAAGCAAACCCTAGTTCTAGAGATCATCCAAGAAAGGATTTTCTAGGAATTGGAATCATAGGGGACATGTTCCCTTAGTTTTAATACAATGTTAGGATTCCAAAAAAACTAATGTTTCATCCATCTAAGGACCAGTTAGATTTTTATGGAAAGTTGCAACTCAACTCTAGAAGCCATTCAGGGACACGTTGGGAATTTGATTCGAGGGAAAAAATCTAAAATGAGAAGCATAAATGAGTTATGTAAACCACACTACCTACAATAACTTGAGTTGTTTTTTTTCAAAATCGACCCCTAGTGAAAAAATTGCATTGTCCCTTGTTATGAAAAACCCTAGATTGAGATATTGTCCAAGAAATAACTTTCCAGGAAACATAGTTAGATGGGAGGGGTGATATAGTTGTAATCTAGTGTCAAGAGTTGAGCACAACTGATGGTTCATCCATATGATTCTCGATTAAATTTTTATGGTGACTTGAAAATATCCTCCTCAAGACATTCATATACATACTAAGAATTTGGTCAAGGGGATAAATCCAAATCGAGCATCATAATTGAGTTTTGTAATCTTTTGCAAGTATTTGTTTCCAAGGCCCACATTACCATGATATCCATAATCACTCAAGCCAGTGTTTTTCAAAATCGGTCCCTAGTGTAAAAACAATATTTTCCCTTAGTGATAAAAAATATATCCCCATATATAGTCTAAGAAACAATTTTCTAGGAAATATAATCGTAGGGGAGGGGTGCCCCTAGCTGTAATATAGTGTCAAGAGTCCAATACAACTAACGATTTTTCCATCTGAGGCTTGGTTAGAGTCACAATTGGAATTTTTTCTAGGGGCATAAAATACAAACCATGTAGAAGAATTGATTTTCATAAGATACTGCAAGTGTGTTTGGCCCGACCCATTTTGTTTCAAAATTGACTCCTAGTGAAAAATTGCATTGTCTATTACTAAAAAAAAAAATATCTCTAGAGATCATCCAAGAAAGGATATTACAATAAATATAATCATATGGGAGGGGCTACATTAGCTATAATTAAATTATGGGAGTCCAACACAACTAACGATTCTTCGATCAAAGGTCTGGTTAGAGTTTTATGGTTAGTTGCAACTTCTCGAAGCCACTCAGGGACACATTGGGAATTTGGTATGGGTTCATAAAATATAAACTGAGAATAATTATTGAGTTCTATATAATCTTACAAGTGTGTTTTCAAGGGCCCACATGACCATGCTAACCACAATTGCTAGATCTACTATTATTCAAAATCAACCCCCACTACAAAAATTGCATTGTTCCTTACTAATGAAAACCCTAGTCATGGAGTTCATCCAAGAAATCATTTTCTAGGAAATGGATTCATAGGATATGGGTTTCCTTAGATATAATATGGTGTCCAGAGTCCAATACAACTGATGGTTCATCCATCCAAGGCCCACTTTGAGTTTTATTGTGAGTAGCAAATCACCTCCTACTGCCATTTAGGGATACATTGGGAATTTAGTCTAGGGGCATAAATTCCAAATCGAGGAGAATAATTGAGTTTCATAAGATATTTAAAGTGTTTTCTTCCAAGTCCCACATGAAAATTCTACCCATAATAACCTAAGATAGTGTTTTTCAAAATCCACATATAGTGCAAAAATTGCATTGTCCCTTACTGACCAAAACCCTAGCTCTGAAGATAATCTAGGAACGAATTTTATGGGAAATGGAATCATATTGAAGGAGTTCCCCTAATTGTATTCCACTTTCTGGAGTCTAACACAACTAATGATTTGTCCATATGAGGTCTAATTAGGGTTTTATGATGAGTTTTAACTCACATCATTAATCCATTCAGGGACACATTGGGAATTTGGTTAGGGGGCATAGAGTCCAAACCAAGTAGCATAATTGAGTTTCATAATATATTGAAAATGTGATTGTATAAGAACCATGTTACCATCCTACCACAATCACCTACGCCAGGTTTTTTCAAAATTGACCCCTAGTTCAAAAATTGCATTGTCCCTTAATAAGAAAAACCCTAGCTCCAGATATCATTCAAGGAAGCATTTTTCAGGAAATGGAATCATAAGGGAGAAATTTCCCTAACTATAATAACATGTTAGGATTCCAATGCAACCTATTTTTCATCAATATGAGGCTTGGTTAGAGTTTTATGGTAAATCACAACTTGCCTGCTGAAGCCATTCAGGGACACATTGGGAATTCAGTCTAAGGGCATAAAATCCAAAATGAGAATAATAATTGAGTTTTGTAATCTCTTACAAGTGTGTTTCACCAAGTTCGATGTGACCACACTACCCAAAAATTCTCAAGCCAATGTTTTTCAAAATCGACCCTTAGTGCAAAAATTGTATTCCCTTACTGAGTAAAACCCTAGTTCTAGATATCATTCAAGAAAGAATTTTCTAGGAATGAGATTAGAGGGGAGGGGTGTGTGTGTGTGTGTATATATATATATATATATATATATATATATATATATATAATTGGGTGTTTATATTCCAACAAAACAAATGGTTCGCGCACATGGTTGTAGACCGACTGGCAAGTGTCATGTAATTGGAAGGAAATATGTAAAGGAGGTATCAAGTTCGATTCTAACCTTGAATTATCGATGCCTCGTGCTTTCGGGCTGTGTGGATGCACCTGGAGTTAATAGTGGTAGAAGACAAGAATCAACCCTAGGTCATGTGAGTATGAGAACCACCCAAGTTGTCGATTCTGCTAGTATAAAAAAAAACACAACGAATGGTTCATCAATTCAATGTCATCTTGTATTTATACGACAAGTTGCAAATTGCCTCCTGAATCCATCTAGGGATACATTTGATATTTGGTCCAGGGGAATAAAATCCAAATCGAGTAGGATAATTGAGTTTCGTAATCTCCTACAAGTTTTTTTTTCTAATGCCCACGTGACCATGCTACTATAAATCCTAACCTTGTACAATATCTACTGCAAACAAATATTCAGAAAAGAACAAAAAAAATACAATGGCAAATACAAACATTACACATAAATGTTTCCCCTGGAAACCCAAACCTGGAAAACCAACATATTCTATATTCATTCATGGTGTTACATTGTTTACAATACAATATACATATAGGAGCCAGCGGCATCCAAAACCCTAACCCAATGACTTACATTAGTCCAAAACCCTAATTACTTAACTAGAAATAGAAAACCATTGGCAAAAACCATGTGCTGAAAAACCACCTAAATACATAACATGTTTCTCGAGGTAGGTGTCATGTTCCCTGAGGCATTTTTTTTTTCTAGGGGCGCTACCCCCTGACCCTCGCAGGAATGTAGGAATGTTGTCTTCACATCCATTTGTTCTACTTCAAAATCAAATGCAGTAGAAATAGATAAAAAAATCTTATAGAGGTTAACTTGGCAATAGGAGAAAAAATCTCACCAAAATCAATTCCCTCAACTTGGGAATAACCCTTTCCTACTAACCGAGATTTGTGTTTCTCCACTTTTCCTTCTACATTCATCTTCTTTTTAAATACCCATTTTATGCCAATGGGATTTCTTCCAGTTGGAAACTCCACTAGATCCCAAGCCTCATTCTTATCCAAAGATGCCATTTCTTCTTCCATGGCCCTTTTCTAGAGTTTTCCATCCTCTGAATCCACTGTCTCCCTGACAGTTCTAGGATCATCACCAGTAATAGACAAAGAAAAATTTGAATGAAAATTAGATGGACTGTACCTTTCCAGTAGCCTTCTTTCTCGATCCGATCTCCTCAATACTGGAGTATGAGGATCTTCTTCTTCTGATTCATGTTATTATGTAGAGTCTGGTTCATCATCCTTTAAATCAAACTCTATCTTCTTTGGTTCTTCCTTACTTGGTAGGACTTCCTGTTTAACAACATCCTTCATTTCTCTAAATAACACATCTCAGCTATACACTACCTTCTTATTTTATGGGTTCCAAAGATTATAACCTTTGAGACCATCTTTATATCTAATAAAGATACATTTTTCAGCCTTCTTATCCATCTTACTCATATTTTCCTTTGGAACATGAACATATGCATCACAGCCAAATACATTAAGATGTGTGAGAGAAGGCTTCTTACCAGTCCATACCTCTTGTGGAGTCTTGTCACCCAACTCTGATGAGGGTGATATGTTGACCAAATAACATGCAACACCCACTACCTCTACCTAGAATTATTGCCCTAACCCGACACCACTGAGCATGCACCTTGCTTTTTCCATCAACGTCTTGTTCATCCTTTCTGCAACTCCATTCCTATAAGGTGTATATGGAGTAGTCTTATGCCTTGCTATACTGCACTTCTTACATAATTCTTCAAATTCATTCCCGCAGAAATATCCACCATTATCTATCCTCAACACCTTAATTCTTTTCTCTGTTTGATTCTCAACAAGAGCCTTAAACTCTTTAAACCTGTCAAAGAATTCAGATTTATTCCTGAGGAAATATATCCAAGTTTTCCTCAAGAATTCATATATAAATGAGACATAGTACACATATTTTCCCAATGATGGGACAAACACAGGTCCAAAAACATCACTGTGAACTAGTTGTAAAATTCCTTCTGCCCTCGTTGCACCAGAGGGGAATTTTACCCGATTCTACTTCCCATATATAAAATGTTCACAGAAATCAAAATCCAGAGAGAAGTTAGACATACCTTCAACCATACCTTTACCGTGTAGTAGTCGAAGACCCTTCTCTCCAATATGCCCCAGTCTTTGATGCCACAACCTGACCTTTTCTCTAGAGATTGTAGGAGTTCTTTCTTCTTCAACTCCAATATCAGGAACAATGGAGCTATTACACCCATCAATAATAGTTCTTCCTAGTAGTTTATATAGAGTTCCAAACTGAACTCCCTTCATCAACACCATTACTCCTCGAACCATCTTGCAAGTTCCCTTCTCAATAATTGTTTTTACCCCTGCATCTTCCATTTTGCTTACATAAATCGAATTTCTGGCCATACCTAGGATGTGCAAAACACCAGGCAGTGTTGTAATCCTTCCATCTATGAGCCTCAACTTGACCCTTCCTCTTCCTATGATTTTGGTTGTCAAATCATTACCTAAGAAAACATTACCTCCATCATACTTTTCATATTTTCAGAAACACTCCCTCTGGGGAGTTATATGAAAGGATGCACCAGAGTCAATCAACCATGCCTCATGATCTGCATATGTGCTTGAAGAGGCCAAGTACACATCCCATCCATGTTCCTTGGAGGTCTTTTCTTCTGTAGAAGAAGATTCTTTAGATCCCTTGTTTTTCTAAACTTTGGATCTACACTGATTCTTGTAGTGCCCTTGTTTTCCACACCTCCAACATACCCTTACAAACTTTCTAGGAGATTTAGATCTACCCTTAGAATTAGATCTCCTACTTGAGAAATTAGATCTATTTCTTTCCTAGGAACATCCTCTTGCAAATAATGTGTCTGTGCTATGTTCTTCCATATTCTTCCATCTCGTCTCCTCCGAAAACAAGGATGAGACCACTTCTTCAAACTTCAAAGAATTTGCATTACTACCTATGGACACAACTAGACTATCCCACGAGTCTGGTAAAGAACACAACAAACTGATACATTTATCTTCATCTAAAATTGTAATCTCAATAGATACTAACTGACTTACCAAAGTATTGAAGGTGTTCAAATGCTTTGCCACCAATTCTCGATCTCTCATCCTCAAGTTATACATCTTATTTCTTAGGAATAGTTTATTTACCAAGGACTAAGACTGATAAAAATTCCCCACCTTTTCCCATAAATCCTTGGCTGTAGCTTCCTCTGACACATTCAATAATACTGAATCAAAGAGACACAGTCGGATTGTGCTCTTTGCCTTTCGATCCATCTTTTTCCAGTCATATGCAGAAGTTCCTGTAGGTGCAGTACCTGGATCTACCGTGATCCACTGATCTCTGTCCACCAAAATATATTCCATATTGAGATTCCACAACTCAAATATTTTCCCATTAAAATTCTCGATCTCCATCTTCGAATTGCTTTCCATTTCTTTTCACCCGAAAAAAAATACCGCAGATCTCCCACTGTAACAAGGCTTATCACAGTCCCGAGACAAACCCTTGATCACAAAGGCGTCCCCCTGAAGCCAATAAATCTCTGATACCATATGTAAATCCAAACCTTGTACAATATCTACTGCAAATAGATATTCAGAAAAGAACAAAAAATATACAATGGCAAATACAAACATTACACAGAGATTTTTCCCCTGGAAACCCAAACTGGGAAAACCAACATATTCTATATTCATTCATGGTGTTACATTGTTTACAATACAATATACATATAGGATCCAACGACATACAAAACCCTAACCCAATGACCCGGATTAGTCCAAAACCCTAATTACTTAACCGAAAATAGAAAACCATTATCAAAAACCATGTATCGAAAAACCACTTAAATACATGACACGTTTCCTGAGGAAGAAAAGTTTTTTCATGCGGGGGCTCTGCCCCCCTTCACCCACCCTATAAATCCCCTACATTCCCAATGCATAGGATCATACACTACTACTCATGCAAAGAATACAACACATACCCAACAACTACCCACAATCGCTTGAGATATTTTTTTTCAAAATCAACTCCTAGTGCAAAAATTGCATTGTCCCTTACTAAGTAAAACCCTATATTTGAAGATGATCCATTTTTTTTATGGGAAATGAAATAACATGGGAGGGTTTCCCCTATCTCTAATTTGTTGTTGATATTCCAACACAACTGATAGTTCCTCAATCCAAGACCTGGCTAGAATTTTATGGCGAGTTGCAACTCGCCTCCTAAAGTCATTCAGGGACACATTGGGAATTTGGTCCAAGGGCATAAAATGGAAACCAAGGATGCTAATAAAACATAATTAAGACACATATGTGACACCTAGGATGAAAAAATAATGCAAGTAGGATGTTATGAATATGATAGTAAGACACCTAGGAGGTCGTAAGGCCCTAGTAAGATGGAATTGTGATGTAAAATATGAACGCTAGGACACTTAAGAGACATTAAATGTAATATTAGGAAAAAAATGAGATGCTACAAGGAAAATATTGTGGATTTTAAAATACTAATGAGGATGCTAAAATTATGAAACATTAATGAAAATGATTCATAATACATAAAAAAAAATGATATTTCAATATTGAAGATGGGCAAATTCCAAAAGAGATAAAACAACAACTCAAACAGTAAGGGGAAAACATTGTATGTATGTAGGAATTTTAATCAACATTTTTGTATTTGTAAATACAAATCATACTTTGCATAGGGATAGTCGAACCTTTGCAAAGGAATTGATGGTTATGGTCCACACCCAAACTATATTCCATTTCTATATTCCATTCCTCATGATGGGTATAAGGAGTTATTGTGTGGTCAAGGAATATGTTGGCTAGGATCTTGTCTTGGAATATATGGCAAACATAATGTGGAATAATTATGTGATTTTTTTACCTTATGTGTGATTTGTAGCCTAACATAATTACTCTACACATTTCAAATAGAATCTTAAAATGGTTATTATGGGTTAAACATGGTTTCAAATCTTGGTTTAATTACATTGCATGCACAAAATGAAATCCCAATGAAATTATTGTTCAAGCAGGTAGGTTCGATTGTTGATAATTACTCTACATGATTTGATGAAACCATAGCAATGTTACACGATCATATGATGGATTTGGTGAGAGGAATTTTTTCCAAATTGTTTTTTGATTTAGAAGAAGAACATGAGTAGAAGAATCACATAGAATTTCTAACAATATAGGCATTGGAGTGATGATGAGAGGGAGCTAATGCCCTTTATCACAACCTAGGAATTTATAAAATGAATGGAATGTGCACATTAGCTAATTGACAAAATTGAACACATTTCCATTAACCATAACAAAACATTAGAATAATTCATTATTTTCTATTGTTCTTCATTTGAATTTTATCTCATTGTCTTCAATGGTAGAGTTATCGAAGAAATTTATGAGAATACTAGGGTTAGGGTTAGAAGTTAACATAATATAGATATTAGGAGAAAAATTAGAGGAGTAGTGAAGAACTTGATATGAATAAGGTTTTGTGGAATTTGGAAACCCTAGTATACTTGAAGTTCTTGATGTGGAGAAGACATAAGGAGACACAAGGTGCCAAGGGGGACCCTTTGGTGTGTTATATTTTATTGTTGTGGATATTTCATGGTATGGTTTAGGATCTTTGTGTAATTAGATTGCATTCCCAAATTGAAATCCAAATGAAATTATTGTTCAAACAAGTATGTTGGACTGTTTTCATAATTAATCTACATGCTTTAAGGAAACCGTAGCAATGATACACCATTCTAGAAGGGATTTGGTGAGATGGATTGTTGTGATATAGGTGTTGTATTTAGAATAAGAACATGTGTAGAAGAAGAACATGTAATTTATAAAAATATATCCATTGGAGTGATTATGAGGGGGAGATAATATCCTTTCTCACAATCTAGTCATTTATAGGATGAGTGGAATGCACACTTGACCTAATTGTATAAGACTACTAAAAAATTGAACAAAATTGCAAGTAACCGTAGAAAAACATGAGAATACTTAATTATTTCTGCTAATCTTAATTTTCACTTAATCTTGACAAGGTTTTGTGGAATTTGGAAACCCTAACATAATTGGATTTCTTGATGTGGAGGATATAGAGGGAGATTATCTTGTACAATTTATGATTCTAGTGAAGGGGAATTATGGTGAGTATGAGATTCAAAAACTTGAATTATGAAAAATAATCACAATGCCATTTCCCATATTGACAAGAATCGAAAATGCTCTTAACACATGAAATCAAGTGGGGATTTACAGAGTCAAGGTGTGTAAGCGTATTTGGGAATCCTTCATTTAGTGACACATAAAATGATGAATACACCAATATGGTGGTAGGATGAGTGGAGTTATGAAGAGAGGGACTTAATTACCTTTTTCATAACCTAGAAATTTATAGGATGAGTGGAATGGCCACATGAACTTCCTCATAATCAATGGACTAGATGAATATGATCATATGCACATTCTCACAATCTAGATATTTGGGTGATGAAGAGAATGAGAATATTCTTGTTCTCACAATCAAGGAATTAGGGTTATGAAGAGGATGATCACATTCCAATCCACCCTTTCTCACAATATATGAATTTAGGTGATGAGAAGAAGGACCAAAGGCCCCTTCTCACATTCTTAGTAGAAATTAAGATGATGTCGAGGTTGTCCACATGAATTTTCTCACGATGTAAGAATTAAGAAGGGATTTATGCCTCTTCTCAAAATCTAGGCATGTAGGTGATGAATATAGAGATAACCTACCCTTTCTCACAATAATTTAATCCACTAAATGAGGATAAAATGTAAATTTAAAAACCAAATAAATACACTTCTCAATGTCATCCCAAGACCATATTTCCAAGATAATTGGGTGGTGTTGAAAAAAACCGTTGTTTTTATTTAAGAGACTTGATGTGGCTATGATTCCTTGGATAACCTGGGTGAAACAAAGGACATGATATTTAAAATCATTCATTAAGAACAGTTAGACATCATTTATAAATTATTTGAAAATTGAACAAAAAAAAACTAACAACACACATATTGTGAAATTAAATAGAAAATAACAAACATACCACATACCTATCTAAACAGTTGTGTTCATTAAAGTATACCATCATGATCACTTATAATGCTAATGGTCTCCATTAAATTATAATCCTCAAAGTAAGGAAGGTAATATCATTCCTTTGATGAGTTATTCCTTCACATTATTTGTAGTTGGAGGTTTGTAACAACAACTAAGTTCGTAAAGTGGTATACAAATTAATCTGTTATATAATTTTGAAATACATGATCAAATTTACTCCATGTTCTTTCATCTCATGTCATATATTCTCCTTTAATAACCATCGACCAAATAAAAAACTGAATTCCTTCGGAGTTTGTTACTAAGAGCATGATGGTCTATTTTCCCTCTAAGGAACATACCAACCAATAGTTAGTGCCCCATTCATTACCTTTTGGGGAAACAATTGTGTATATGTTCCCTGTAAAATATGGAGTGCCAACACATGAGTCCACTAAATGAAAAAAAGCGTACAACACTCATGCTAGTCAATAAAAGTTGATAGAATATTCATCAAACTTGGTTGTACGATATCTAAGACGTGATCATAATCTGTTGAAATATTTGATTGGTACTCCTCCAAGTGGGATAATTCTATTGTTATACATTGACCAATGAGGTGTGATACATGATCCCATATATCAACCCAATTTTTGGATTCACAATTATCCCATTCACTACTACTACATGGACCATAGAAGCATGAGAGTTTTGTTGGACTTATCTCTCATCAGGGGTTGAATACCTAGGGTTCATTACTTTTTACCAAAAAAACCCCATAAGCACGGTCATATTCAATATTTAGTCAAGAACCAAAGAAGGTCTCACTCGAGACACCATGAGAATCATAGAAACTATGTAGGATATGAAGGGACAACACATATAAGAAACCTCCAGGGATAAGCATTCATTCATTTGTAGATTATTGACATATTACTATAAATAAGAATGGAAACATACATAAATCCAAACCATAATAAATGAAATTAAAAGAGAAAGGCATTCATATTGCATTCATTCATTTCAACATGATTCATATACAATTGCATGCACATAGGTTGAAGCTTGGTCAGAATGCATAAAAAATCAATCAGAACAAAGACACATTGTCCAGTAAGATCTATTTATTCTCTTTAATTCCCATATACTATCAATGAACAATAGAATTATGCAAGAAATGTTACCAAATTGAACTTGGAACTCCAACTCTTTTTCTACTTTCTCTTACAATAAAGCAATCTCTCTTTACTAAAAAATCCCAACCCTTTACATATCTACGTTAATCCGCCCATATCTTTCATGGAGCATGGAAAACATAAATAACTTGCTTTTTAATCCATAACCTTGACCACCATCAATCAGATTGTTGCAAAATCAGTTACAATGATTCTCTAAAGAAATGCTCAGATTCGATCTGCAAGCACTTGCTTTCTTGCATGTAGTACACAAATAGGTTGACGGGCATAATGAAAACTTGTGTTGGCACGCACAATAAAAAATGGGTTTGGAACACACAGATAATCCTTGAATCGCACTATCTCTAAATCCCTGAACCACTTTCTGTAAATGTTTCATTGTGTGCATTAATTACTTGTGGTGTACGTGCGATATTCAAGCCTTATGTGCCAACATGACCCAAACACTATTAGTTGGATAATATTTGATATGTCAGTTTGACAATTGTTTAACAATATGTTCCTTAAACATGAAAGGAATGATAATGAGTAACTTTTTTCTACAACAATATATCTATAATTAAACTTATGTTTTTAAGAAACGAAATATACTGCAACAATCTACAGAGACTCTATTTTATTATGACTATAATTTTGAATCTAACGGATGGATATTATAACTTCTAGAATTTTTTGAAGTTGACCAAGCTGAAAACGTTGCAAATTTTAAACACATATTTTTCTACACCTTGTATCTATCTTAATTTTTACTTAAAACTAAAATCTAAATATACCCTTTTGAAAAGAACAGTTTAAGGATTATGAATATATTTTTTTCTAAATTGTCCACTA
>ML779325.1:183843-203715 GCA_009831015.1 Picea engelmannii
CAAAACATAATGCGCACCTTATGCACATATCCCAAGGTAAAAAAACACATCCATAGGTTTGAATATTTCCTTGACCTTTATGAGGTTGAAGATGACGATGTCTATATCAGGATGTTTGCCTTGTCTTTGCAAGGAAAAGTTAAAAATTTGTTTAAAAACCTTCCAGCTGCAAGCATCCGAAATTTTCATCAGTTTGTAAATCTTTTCTTAGATCGATGGGTAATCATGAGAAATGTTTTTCTCATCCTAGAAGAATATGACCATTTGAAAAGGCAGCCAGGGGAGTCAGTACCTCGGTTTTCAACAAGATTCAATAAGGTATATCATGCAATGCCTGCTAATATAAGGCCACCCCCAGGATCATCTCACTTGCATTACCCAGATGCCTTTGATCCTGAGATGACATTCCAGTTAAGAGAAAGGAACACTGCAAGCCTTGAAGAAATGAAAAAGGTTGAAGTTGACGTGGAAGATAACTTGCTAAACTGAAAGGAAAAGTTAAGGGTAGAAGAGAAAGATAGAATAGAAGAGGAACGAATGACATCTTCAGAAGTGAAACTAGATGTTTTGGAAAACAGTGTAAAAGAGATGATGCAAAAGATTAGCAGGAAAGATGAGCTTGCTATTCGAAGACCTTATGTTCCATTAGTGCCATAACGGACAAGGATCAATGTCCCCAAACACTTTGCAGCCCAACCTCAGTATTCTGAACCACCAAAGAATTATTTCATGTATTTAGTTCACAATACAGTCAAAGAAGAAGTTGAAAATCAGAAGATGGAGGAAGATTCTCCTAATATGATATGCATGTTTGATGACATTTCATTCATGGATGATTTTACCAAGATTGATCTGTATGATGAAGATTACATTCAGATGGATTTTCCAAAGCAATCAGAAGCATACTGTTGGGAAGAAGAAAATCATTTGCAATTCTAGCAAGACAATCAATCTGTACATGGAAATTATGACAGCAATGATCGAAGTGCAAAAAATATCAAAGTAAGTGGAAACACTCTACCCTTATGTTTCTCTTCTTTTCAATTTCTGAAAAGAAACTCTAGGCAAATTGTAAATGGTGAAGACAATTTTTTTTCTGATGAGTTAGTAAAGGACGTCATTGATGACATGGGACCTGTTTTAGACCCAAAATCATAGTCACTAATTTCCCTTGATTTTCAAAGTCCATATGGATTTCCAGAGCTCGAAACAAGATTTGAATCAGTGGAATGTAATTCTGTACAATTAGATTATAATTCATTTCAAATATTGAAGGAGAATCTTGAACAAATGTTGAAGGATAAATACATAAAAAGTTAGGAAATTTCACTTGAATCAATGAAACAGTCTTGTCAGTATTTTCAGGATCCAGTAACTGATTTTTTGAACGACTTATGTTGTCAAAGTCATGCTTCATGGGCCATCTATGAACTTAAAAGAGGATATGATCAAGATATGATCAGATAGTTAGTTACAAGGGTGTGTTCAACAGAAGTATCATTTCATAACCCATCAAATAATTTGCAGCCATATCAGAAATTGCATGAGGATGCAATAACACATATATAGTGTCATATCATTTTGTTGACTTGGATGAATTTAAAAATCAAGGAACAATTGAGTTCTACCTTGATCATATAGTCACCCAAATGGAGAAATATTTCACTAGAGAGCCCCAATCTATCTCCGACATTACTTTTGTCCTTCAGGATTGTCGAAGTCTCTGTCGTAAAGATCAATCATGTTTTCAGCAGTGGCCATTACACTTTGCAGCTTTGAATCTATGGAAAAAAGGTCAAGTTTCCTTTTTGACTGTGCTAATGAGCAGTCAAGCAGTCCACTGGTCTCAGTAGCTACTTGATTGGCTTCATTGGTATTTTTGTATTATTTGATTTAGCATGATTTTTAGTAGTATAGGGTAGGTAGGAGAGTGTGAATAGGCTCATCATTTCGAGCATATCCTTTTCATCAGTGTTCATTTCGATTTGGTTTCAGTTGAAAGTTCAAAACAGGTACAGGTTGCAGAATAAGATTTTGGGATCAACCCAATGAATAAAGCACCAGTCTGCATGTTCAGAGTTCATTTGTTCTTGACACCTCCTGAAAGAGCTTCCATCACCAGGTGGAGCCTATGTTGGGGTCCTATAATTATAGGTAACCCGATTCTTCAATTTCTATTTGACATCACCCCTGTGATGAAGACATATGGCTTGTTGGACTTGGTTTATTTCATTTTCCCCTTCATCTATTTCACATGATCCTTCATCACCCTACCTGATCCTCTGTCACCTTGTTGTGCCCCTCATTCCCTCATACTTCACTTCTGCTCCCCTTCACCATCTTCGTCCCTACATTTGCAATAAACGACCTTAGGATAAAAACATTAGGTTAGTAGTTAGATTAGACTTAATAACAAATTAATTATTATTTGATTAATTAATAATTAATAACTAAGTTACTTTGGGTAAATTTGATACTTAGGTTAGTTTATTAAGTTAAAAAATTAACTAAGAAATTAAGCTATTAAACATATAAATTAAAAAACAAAAAACATAAATGTAATAAAACAAATATAAAGTAATTCAAATTAATAAAACATATAAATTAATTAACAAACAATAAACAAAACATATAAAATAATAAACATACAAGTTAATATACATATTAAAAAATACATAACAAATAAACCAAACGGAAAATAAAAAGAAAACAAAATTAAAAACAAAAACGAAAATGAAAACACGTAAAACAAAAACGTAATAAATAAAACAAAAAAGTTAAAATGTAATAAATAAAACAAAAAAGTCAAAACTTAATAAAACAAAACATAATGTGCACCTTATGCACATATCCCAAGGTAAAAAAAATCAATGCTCACTAATTAAATCGGACCCCCCCTTGCTTTTCGAGCTTTAACGAGGGGGGGGGTCCGATATAAGTGGTATTGGAGGGAAACTTGTCACCTCCAGGTGAAATCATACCCCCCTCCCCTCCCAATACCACTTACCACCTCAGGGGGGTCTGACATACCACTTACCTCTCCAAAACTGCCCTCCCCCAATTTCACAAAACCATCGTTTTTCCATTTTTGACCAGTCGTCTTCCAAAGCAGGTTCTGGGAAAATAGAAACATATTTTAAAAAATCGAGAGAGATTTTTGTTCAAAACGGGATGAAGAACAAAAACCTATTTCATATTTCTCACAAGTGCCTCTAGTTGGGAGAATCGAAGTTATATTTTATCATCATTTTTTTGATTTTTGGTTTTTTCTGTTTCAATCCTGATTGTGCAGGAGATGTTTCGGAGAGATGGAGGCAAATTTGGTGAAACAAAAGGAGGTTTTTGTATAGAAAATAATAATATAAAATAAACTCCTTCAGTCTTTTCCCAGGTGTCAGCGTTGAAGAGAAACATATGTCTGATCATACCCCTATGTTTAGCGGATTCGACCCAGTTTTCAGTTCATGTCCTTTTGGGATTGACTTGCTATTTTCAGCCAGGAGGATCGAATTCGATATCCTGAGCCTAAGGATTGTATTTTATTTTATATCCATTTTTGTAATAGGAAAAGAGGTTGGAATGGGAGGGACCATGATTGAACTTTGTATCATAGCTCACAGAGCTTTCCGTATTTCATCAATCCAATAATACAGTCACAACAACTACAGGATTCATGTGTCATTTTTGGTGGTGATGTTTTTCTTATTCACTGTAATTTGTTTCCATTGTATTTATTAAGTTATTCATAGTCTGAATTATGAAAATAAGTTCAAAGAACATAATTTGTTGAGACATACACTCTGTTTCTAGCTTTGACATAATTGTCAATGTTTTCTTCTCAATGGTTAATTTCAGGATTCTTGATTGCCCTGTTATTTCCTAGTCCTCTCATCTTGCTCCTCTAAATCCAAAATCAAATTCAAATAATACAACAAGAGTTCCTACATTGCCCTGTAAGGTTGTCTGTAGAACGCTTTTTTGATCGAACTTAAGATTGCGACTCCATTTCCCATGGTTCATTTTTCTCTGCCCCTACCAATTCAAAATCCGAACTATGAACCCATTAGATATCCTAATATCTATTCAAACAAATATATATCAAATAGAGAGATCCCTCTCTGAGTCATCGAGGTATATATCCTTGAATCAAAGCGGTTTTGATGTTGCCTCTGTGACTGCCTCCACAACCTTGGGAAAATTACAGAGTGATAACATGTGTCTCCTCTTAACTACTGTGAATTTTGAACCTTGTCTTCCTTACATAACAAAATCCTCAAAATATGATAACGCTAGAGGGATTTGACATGCATAGGAGGGAATTACTAACATAATTAATTTCCTTTCCCCAAGTTTATGCCACCTATACTAGGTCTAACTACCCACATATCATTGTAATATCCACATGTTTCCTATAAGCTAGTTGTTAGATCCCTCCATTCTATCCTTTTAACTGGAACTTGTCATTTAAAACCTAATATTTCCTAAATGTGAAAAATATTTTCCAAGTATGAACTATTGCATCCCACTTTGTTGTGCTAAGCTATCCAATTTTCCTATTTATTATTTTGACAATGAGTAATCTACCTAAGTCCTATTCTACTTGGGCACAATGCATGTCTACTATGTATTCGTACACTATTATGGATATGTCATCCCATCACATATGACCCTAGTGGTTTGCGACACTTCTTCACTCTAATCTTGTTCTTTAGGCCTTACCATGGAGGGTCATCGGTCTTAGACAACTGGTTGTCATTTATGTCGATGATTAGTGGATTGATGTCAACTAATGTGATGGGTGTATTTGGAAAAGTATCGAAAGTGGTCCCCTTATGGCATATATCTAAGCATGGCCCTCAAGGGAAGATGCTTTGAAGAAGTATAAAAGAAACCTCTAAGTATGGTTAAGGATCATGTAGTTGATAATGGAATTAGGTGATCTGAACAGATCTTTTAAAGACCATGGTTGAGTTTTTAAAACAAGAGTTCATTAACCATTTAGGAATTTTATGAAAGAGGAAGAATTAAAGATATAGCATATCATCCATAATGAAATATACATATCTAGAAATAAGAACAAAGAAACAACAAACCATAATAGGAAAGTTGTTAATCGAGTTCAACAATCTTGCCTACATCTCCTGGCCTTTGTCTCAGTGGGTGAGGATTTAATATTTGTCTTCAAAGCTTCAAAAGTAAATCATAAATCTTACCAATGGATGAAAAATTGATCTGGCTATGTTCTACTAGATCTCAAGAACCTAACAAAACTGACGACACTAAAAACAGATGAACGAAGCTCCCAGAAATGGCCCGCAAAGTTGCTCTCCTCAATTTCTCCCCTGCATACAAATGGATTTTGCTTACATTTCTTAAACATTTTCTCTGTTCTAAACATCCCTAAGGCTGCCAAGAACCTCTGGTTTATATAGGCTTGAATTTGGCAACAAACTATGAACTTCCCCCCACGATCTAGCCTAAAAAAGATCTCAAGATCCTCCAATAATGGCCAAAATCTCCCAAAAGTGGCTTAAAATCCATCAAAAATATTATAATATAGTTAAAAACCCACAAATTGGCAAAACATCGGGTGCAACCCCCTTCATGCAGCCCCTTGGTCACATGCGCATCCTCTAAGTGTCCATGGGATAGTGTTGGCTTGTTTGTCCCCTTAACCATCGACCCCTGGTCATATGCTATGGCCATGTGTCCTGACCTTACCCTTTCTATGTGCCTTTTTGTTGAACCATAGCCCATGATTATGCCTCTGGTTACGCACCTTGGTCGATGGGCTAGCCCGACCGACCAGGCGCTAACCCACAATCCGTGTGAATAGTTTAAAGAAATGGTAACGAAATATGGTTAGATCATATGCCAACATGTCAGGATATTGGAAAAGAGTGGAACAAACCAAGTGTAAATTCATATGATCAGGTTTTATGTGCTACATCGGGGGTAGGGCTAGGCCCCAACCCTTTTTTCTTCGCCAAAATTACATTCTTGTAAGTTTAAATAATTTATTTAAACTAGAGTTGTTAAGTCATATCGTGGGCGGTCTGGTAGCCCGACCCTACCTAAGATATTATGCCCGGACCAGAGGTCATAGGTTTGACTCCGATGGATTCCATACCATTTTTCCAATACCAACAAACCAATGAAGGGGTTCCACGTGGCACCATCACATTCCCACACCAGGTGACACTTGTCAATCGATGATTTGAACACCTGTCTACCCAGTCATCATACAAATGTACCTGCCACATAACTATACGGCCATACGACCTGTACAGTTACCTTCCACATCATCATTGTATGGATAATACAAACTACACAATCATAAAAAAATTTCCTTTTTGGAAAAACAAACAGATCGCGATATCTTTCACATTCAATGTCCTTTTGAGCCCATTCAAGTTGCGTTGAGTTCATAACAACGAGGCCTATGCACACCCATGTTTTGAAGAAATTTTGAGAACTTTTATTTTTAGGCCTTCCATGACACATTTTGGTTCCAAGATCCATTTTGGATCACACCTGCCCACTAATACATTTTGGTCCTCCAAAAGGATACTAACTAGTCATCAAGTGCGAGATAGGCCACCCTAATTGTTCTCTGTCTTTAAACTCTGTCCTGTGCACCTATCGCATCAAGATCAATTGTAAAACAACCATGATAATTGACAACATATTGTTATCCACTTGTACTCTGTCACATCTTACTAAAGCCACTATCATCCATGTTGAAAAAATTACTAATTATAACATCATAAATATGACTTCAAATGAGCTAATATGTTTGTAATACTTGCACGACATTAGCTTATCTTGAAGCAACATATGATTCAACTTCCATTCTACAATCATTTCATGTTCTTTCTTAAGATCAATTACTTAATTTGGGACAATTAAAGGTGTGTTTCTTGCATGAGTTGCATATCTTCATTGTTCTATTGTTTTAAGAGATTGATTTTATTTTAAGTGATGAGCATGTACAACATATTCTTTGTTTGATTTGATTACTTGATATTGATTATGTTCCCTGTAGAATATTCCTTTGTGATCATACAAATAAGTACTACCTAAGACCATTCCACATTCATTAAGTGGCACCACATCACATGTTACCTCATCCACAAACTTAGATGAAATTGAAAACTTTAATGTGCATTGCTTTCTTATGTGCAATTTATGGTTGTTGCTTATCCATTTAAGTGAGTAAGGCTTATGATGCATCTAATTGTTTAATCCCAATTGTTTAACCACTTCCTCTAAAATCAAGTTATATTGAGATACACTATATATCAATTTTTCGACCTTAGTATGCCTCATTACGACCGTTATGTGAAACAATTTACTTCTAGAATCAAATCCATCACCAATTTTACATGTCAAACCAACCATTGAGATTTTAGATTCATCACCCGAATCTGATCCCAAGTATTTTGGTCGTGATGTTGTTGCAATTGTTTGCCTCCCTTTCCTCTCTTTGAACCATTTTAGCCTCCTCTTGGGATGCAATTGCCAACAATGGTCCTCATCATGCCCTTCTTTCTTGCAATGCATTCAAGAGAGATTCTCTTTCTTTCTTGCCATTGAATTTTCCTTTTTTTCATTCCACTTCCTTGTGTCCTCTTTTATCGAAGACGATTCCCCTAATACACCAACTCCTATTTTCCTTGCCTCAATTTATGTTGCTTGACCAGAAACCTCATCAATATTAGTAGGTCCAAACATAAATATAGTGTTTCGAATGTGTGCAGGTAAACCTCCTATATACTTTATAAGAGTTTCTTTGGTATGTAAAGGAATATCTAACATCAATGCCATCTTACGAAATTCAGTTGTGTATTCTTGCATTGTTTGTCCCTTTCTTAATTTAAGACTTTTCCATTCAATTAAAGCCTTCTATTTATGACCCAAAGGATAAAATTACTTTCTAAGTGCAGAAAAAAAAAACTTGCCATAATGAAAATACATTACTCACTTGTTGGGTGCCATTTTTCAACTTGCTTTGCCGCCAGATGAGTGTTGTACCTACAATATAAAGTGATGCCAATTTGATTTGAGTTGCCTCATCCTTGATTTGTTGCACACTGCAATAAACCTCCATTTGTCTGACCTAGTTATCAAGCCTTTGTGAAATGACTTCACCATCATACATGGGTAATTCAAACTTCACATCAAGCTTAAGTAAAGGCATATCATGTTTATGTTTATGGGAATGTTTTCTTGCGGTGGATTTGGAACTTGTACTTGCATAAGAAGAAGTTGATGGAGAAGAAGGAGGTAAAGGAGGAGTTTGAGGAGGATCCTCTCCTTCTTCACTTTTGACCTTTGAAGGTTCACCTAGAATCGGTCTCTTCTGCTCGAAGTAATCATCATATAGAACCTTCACCATCTCCGACATGGCGAAGAAAGTCTTTCTAAACTCTTTCTTCTCATGAGAAAGTCCCTCTTTCGATTCCATATTCTCACTTTGAGAAGTTCTCTTTCTTGATCCAATCTCAGGATTCTCTTCAATAATATCTCCTTCACCATGATTCATCTTTTCCCTGGTAATCATGCAAACTCAAAAACTAACTGTCAACCTGCTCTGATACCACTTGATCCGAAAATATATTTTAAAGACTATGGCTAAGTTTTTAAAACATGAGTTCATTAACCATTTAGGAATTTGATGAAAGAGGAAGAGTAAAAGATGTAACATAGCTTCCATAATGAAATATACATATCTGAAAATAAGAACAAAGAAACAACAAACCATAACAGGAAAGTTGTTAACAGAGTTCGACACTCTAGCCTACGTTTTCGGGCCTTTGTCTCAGTGGGTGAGGCTTTCTTATTTCTCTTCAAAGCTTCAAAATTACATCTTAAAAGTTACCAATGGATTACAAAATGATCTGGTTGTGTTCTTATATATCTCAAGAACCCAAAAAAACTAATGACACTAAAAATGGATGAACGAAGCTCCCATAAATGTCCCACAAATTTTCTCTCCTCAATTGCTCGCCTACATAAAAATGGCTTTTTATTTACATTTCTTCATAATTTCCTCTATTTTGAACCTCCCTAAGGATGCTAATAACCTCTGGTTTATATAGGCTTGAATTTGGCAACAAAATCCCAACCTCGCCCCATAATCTGGCCTCAAAACGAGCTCCAGATCCTCCAATAATGGCCAAAATCTCCCAAAAGTGGCTTAAAATCCATTTAAAATCTTATAATATAGTTGAAAACCCACAAATTGGCAAAACATAGGGTGCAACCCCCTTCACGTGGGCCCTCGGTCCATGGGCTAGCACTGGCTTGTTGTCCCCCTTAACTGTCGGCCCCCGGTCGTATTCTATGGCCATGTGTCCTAGCCTTACCCTTTCCATGCACTTTTCTGTTGAACCATAGCCCATGGTTATGCCTTTAGTTATGCTCCTTGGTTGATGGGCTAGCCCAACCGACTGGGCGCTAACCCACAATCCGCGCGAACAGTTTAAAGAAATGGTAAGGACATATGGTTAGATAATATGCCAATGCACTGGGATATTGCAAAAGAGTGAACCACGCCAAGTGTAAAGTCATATGATAAAGTTTTATGTGATGTGTCGAGGGTTGGGGCTAGGCCCCACCCCTTTTTTTCCACCTGAATTACACTATTGTAAGTTTAAATAATTTATTTAAACTAGATTTGTTAAGTCATATTATGGGTAGGTTGGTAGCCTGACCCTACCTGAGCCATTCCACCTAGATCGGAGGTCACGGTTTCGACTCCATTGGAGTCCATACCATTTTTACAATACCAATAAACTAATGAAGGGGTGCCATGTGGTAGCCCATGACTGTGCCACGTGGTACCATCACATTCACCCACTAGGGGACACTTGTCAATCGATGATTCAACCACCTATATCCCCAATCAACATACCGATGTACCTTCCACATCACTATATAGTTGTACGACCTGTATAGTCAGTTGCCACTTTAGCACTGTATGGACTGCACAGTCATCAAAATTTTGCCTGTTTGGAAAAATGAATAGATCATGATATATTTTGCATACGACGTTCGTTACAACCTGTTCAATTTGCGTTGCGTTCATAACGACGAGGCCTATGCACACATATTTTTTGGTGCGATTATGAGAACTTTGAATTTTAGGCCTTCTTGGACCCATTTTGGTTCTAGGATCCATTTTAGATCATTAGGTCATGAAGGACATAGTAAATTAAGGTAACTCACTCATGGATGGATAGTCCTCATTACACGGTTGAGGAGATATTCCATATTGAATATGGAAGCCCTTAAGTATGGTTAAGAATCCCATAAATTGTTGCAAAAATAAGTTATTATTTGACCCAAAAATGAATAAAAAGGGTAAAACAGTTGTAAACAAGAAGTTACAAGTCAACCTAAAGTTAAGTAAAGAAGTCACTTGGAAAAGTATAAATACACATGAAGATCCGTTCATTTGTACACACTAGTTTATTGAATATATTCCTAAGTGAGAAAGTGATTGTTATATGAGGTAACCAAGGATATCTGATGTGAATTTCAGAGGGAATATGAAGTGAAGAAGGGTGAAATTCCAGGGGAGGATGAAGTCTTGTGAGGATGTGTTCTAAGGTGTGTTATTTATAGGTCATCATACCATTTTAACTATAACTTTATTTATAGAATGATTCAGATAGTGAACCATGGATTATATTGAGAAGAAATATCAAGGTACATTTGGTATAAATTTCCTCTTATGGGTTGTTTTATTTTCAGAGATACACTTTGTGGAAATTAGGGTTTCTGGATAGTCCTAAAACTAGTCTCAAACATGTACTCTGGGTAAAATAGTCATAACTTCTTCATAGAGTATCCAAATTTAGTGATACCAAATGTATTGGATATATTGCGGTCCGTAGTATTTTTATTATTATTTTAAGATCCATATATCCAATATTCCATGTGTGGCATGCTCTACAAGTTTGATCTCTAGAATAAGCTAGAATTCAACAAGGTATGCCATTTTTTCTATAACTCCTTTTTGGGGATGTTCCAAGCAGTGAAACTTGGAAGAATCGAAAAGAATATATTGATTAATATTTGGTAAAAGTTTTAGTCTTTTATTCAATACAGGTTCAAAGTTATGCTTGTTTAAATTTAGTGTTTGTGACTAATCCAAAAACTAGTCTCGTGAGACTAAGGTAAAGTTTGATGAATGTGTTATTCTCTTGTTGTTAAATTTGAGGAAGGTATGCAGGTCTCTGATCACAT
Source organism: Picea engelmannii (assembly GCA_009831015.1). Lineage (NCBI taxonomy): Eukaryota > Viridiplantae > Streptophyta > Pinopsida > Pinales > Pinaceae > Picea > Picea engelmannii. The sequence continues at coordinate 195,097 of ML779325.1, forward strand.
ACGCCAGGTATGTTACAGAGTTACAAGTATGTTTATATTCTTATTTTGAGGGTTACATGTTGATGATGGTATGGTACATGCTATAGAGGCATGTCTTGTTGATGCATGGTACATATTGGTGATGGTTCTGGTATCCATGTTAGTGGATCTAGGTATAGTTGGTTGATGATGGTATATTAGTGACAAATAAACTGACATAGACAATGATAGGTTGGATTATTAGTTGATCATCAGTGATAGTGATAGTATCAATGGTAGTGACAATGAGTCTACACTTATATTTCAAGGCAACAATATGGGGCAAGGATAGGTGGTTGTAGTCACCTTCTGGTTGGTTCCAGAGAACACAAGGGGTTGTAGCCTCCTTCTGGTTGGATACAGATAATTCAAGGAGTTGTAGCTTCTTTCAGGTTGAATCCTGAGAATAGGGGGTTGTAGCCTCCTTCTAGTTGTAGCTGGAAAATTGGGAAGTTGGTGCCTCCAATGAAAACATTATTTTGACATATAAGAAAATTATTTAATGGTTTTCTCCCATTTGGGTTTAAACATACATTCTAGTGTACTATGCATTTGATGTGATGTTGTTCATGTGATACTACTTATTATTATACTACTAAATATACATATTGAATGCTAAAGATAAACTACTTAACATTGTTGAAGAATATACATTGTGGTTAAAAGTAATAAAAGTGCTCAAACTTATTCACCTCCCCCTCTCAGTATCAAAATAATTGGTATCAAATCAGATTCTTCAAGAAGTAGTATAACCATTGGAAGGATATCATGGAATATGCTAATATTGGAGCACCAATATTGATGGTTAGAATTATGGAATCTGGAGTATAAGAATGAAAACCTTTTTACCTGCACAACGATTTGATGTATGGTGAGAAGTAGTAGATGGATACAAATCACTAGCCACTCCCACAACATACAAGGATGGAAAGAAACTTGAAAAAAGAAAATCAAAGGCTAAAGGCGTTATTCTAAACAATCTTGTTAATTCATTATTTTTTAAGGTTATGCATTGCGATTCTACAAAGGACCTATGGGATAAGATTCAAAATATTTATAAAGGATATGCTAAAATAAAGGGATATAAACTCCAAACCTTTATAGATAAGTTTGAACAATTGAATATGAAGGAAGACTGAGACATTGCAACCTATTTTTTGCGAGTTGATGGAATAGTGAATACTATTAAAGGTCTGGGAGAAGAGATGAAGGAATAAATCATCGTTCAAAAGGTAGTAAGGTCTCTACCTATGATATTTGATCCAAGGATTTCATTCCTAGAAGAAAGAACATATCTAGACACCTTGAGCATGGACGAGCTACATACAATACTCATCGCCTATGAAATGAGAATAGAACATGAGAACCTATTCAGAAAGGAAGAAACATTCAAATAGTCTAATAAGACAAAGAGAAGGAGTAAGAAAAATACAAAGTCATATTGTAGCTGCAACGATGATTCATAGGAAGATGAAGAAATGGAAAACTTCATAAGAAATTTGTAGAGGGGAACCGATAAATACAAAGGTATTATTCCATTGAAATGTTTTAATTGTGGTAGTATTGGTCAATTTTCTTCTAAATGTCCCCATAAGAATAAGGAAAGTGATGAAGAAGAAGACCCTAAGAAGAAAAAGAAAAATCAAAAGGGTAGAAGAAACAAAAATAAATTCTTCAACAACATTTTTTGCACCAAGAAAGAAAATTCCTCATCAGAAGAGGATGAATATAGTTACAGTGATACAAAAAGAGTATTCTTGATGGCAATATAAGATTTTGAAGAATATTTTGAAGAAGAAGGAGAAGTTGATCTCATAGAACAATTGATCAGTTCCTTAGAAGAGATTAGGAATGAAAGAAAGACAATCAAGTCACTGAAGGAAGAACTAAAGAGGAAAGAAGGTTCTCAGAATTCCAACTCTGAAGAGGTCAAGCAGATGATGACGAAGTTAAAAATATAGGTAGAATAAGAAAAAATAATTAAAGAAGAACTCATAATCAGTTGGAAGAGAAGGATGAGATGATTGAAGGCTTGGAAGTATAAACAATCACTCTAAGAAAAGGTCTTCATATTAAGGACATGCAACAAAACAACACCAGAATATTGGATGAGATCATTAGCAATCAAAGGCCATACTATGACAAATTTGAACTAGGATACAACCAGACATAGAAAGGCTCAAGATAAAAAACAATAGAATAAGAAGAAAAACAAAGAAGTTATGTAGAAATAGTTAGAGGCTCTCCTAAAAGTGAAGAAGGAAAAAATATCCAAGAAGAATATTACAGAGACACTACACCACCTAGAAGATTCAGAATTCAGAATCAACAACAATGAGAAATGGAAAGACCTCAAGAAGAAGAAGGATTCAGAAGAGAAACACCATTCAAAATATCACCCACCCCGACGTATCAAACTCGTGTTCTTGGTTTATGGTATCAATGCAATACATTTTGGCACAAAGTTGTGAATTGTAGAGCCAATATCAAGAGTAGAAGAAAATATGAAGGCTACATAATAAATTCTTATCCAAGAAGACCTCATGAAGAACAGAGAAAAAACTACAACATATTTGAATCCTTGAGTAATGAAGTAGAATGGTACAAATGAAACAATTTTGGTAACATGTACAAATATTGTACACTGACTATTCCTCCAAGGGAACCAAAGAAGAATATCAATAGTCAGAAGAAAGAACCACAAAGGATATGGGTAAGGAAGCATGATCAATTCAATACTGAAGAATGCATGCTTTCTCTACAATCCCAACACAAGAAACGTGGATGGTATGTTTATAGTGATATCTCAAAGCACATGGTAGGTGATAGGGACATATTTATAACTTTGAAAAAGGAAAGAGATGGATCAGTTTCATTTGGAAATGATAACTCTACCAAAATCATAGGAAACAGTATAGTCAATCTTGGAAGAAAGGATTCCAAATGTGTGATCAAGGACACAAACTTTTGTTTGACTCAAATAATTGTGAGATAAGGAAATCAAGATCAGGAAAATTGGTGGTTATAGCTAAAAGAACTCCAAACAACATATATGTACTAAATGAAATTGGAAATGAAAGATGTTGCATAGGAAAGGATGATGAAATTTGTCTCTAGCATAGAAGAATGGGTCACATAAATTTTGATAATCTTGTCAAAATCAACAAAAGGGAAGCAATAAGAGAAATTCCCAAGATCTCGAAGCCAACAAACACTTTATGAAAGCATTGTCTACATGGAAAACAAACCAGGACCAAATTCAAATCAAAGGAATACTCCAGAACAAAACCACTAGAGAATGTACATATGGATCTATGTAGACCAACAAGAACAAAAGGATTGAATGGAGAATTGTACTTTATGCTACTAGTTGATGACTACACAAGGATGTATGTAATTTTCTTTATCAGAAAGATGTCAAAGGAATTTGAACACTTCAAGATATACAACGAAATGGTTAGAACTAAAACAAAATAAAAAATCAAGTGTTTGATATTGGACAATGGAGGAGAGTTTACATCAAAGGAGGAATTCATAGATTTTTGTAGGAAACATTGCATAAAGAGACAATTATCAGTAGTCAGGACCCCTCAACAAAATGGAGATGTCTAAAGGAAGAAGAAGCAATGCAAGAAATGGCCATAACCATGTTGAAAGACATATTTTGGGTACAAGAAATACATACAACAGTTCATATCCAAAATAGTGGAATGCTTATAAATAATAGTGATAAGACCACCTACAAGATTTGGAAAGGAAGACCAATAAATGTGAAGAATTTAAAAGTGTTTGGAAGAAAATTATTTATCAAGAACTAAGATGACAAGATTGGAAAATTTGACTCTTGAGTTGATAAAGGCATACTGGTTGAGTACTCAAGAAAAAGAAAATCATAGAAATGTTTCAATTTAAGACTCAACAAAATAGTGTAAAACATCAATGTGATGATTGATGAAACAAATGGATGAAAGTTAAAATAAAGAAGAAAATATTCAGTGGAACAAGATCATGAAGAAGATTTGAAAGAAGGAGTAGATGATGTTCGATAACACAGGTATTCCAATAGAGGACGAACACCTTCAATAACCACTCACACAACCAGATCAAAGATCAAAACACCGATATTTTGTCGTGGTAAAACCCCTATGAGGAAACATCCACGTCCCCAACCAATGCGACCACTTGGAGCAGTTTATTAATGCAAAAGAAAAATATTACATAGAGATTTTATAAGAGACTTTCTCACAATCGATCATTGGAAAATGACCCTCCATTTTCTTTAAATAGAGATCATGGACCAATCGCTTGTTAACCCATAGATCAATGGACATTAAGATCGAGGAGAATATGAACCATCAGATCACTCTATGTCGGGAACATATCGTGACCGTGAGATTTCCTAATTAAAAATCCATACTAATGCATACTAAAGAAACACACTAAGAAACACACTTTTACCTAACGACACATTATACCAAGTAGATATTAACTAACTCCTTAGTGTCTAAATATCCTAACATCCCCCCTTAACAAAAATTTGGGATAGGATTGAAGGATTTACAATAATGACACAATAGGAGAAGGAAGGAAGCATTAGAGACTATCCCTACTTAATGAAAACTTCATGAACTACTTAAATAGATCAAAGTTTGGAAAACTTCGCTTCTGTAAGAGACTTTGTGAACATATCTACAACTTGATCTTCTGTAGGGTAAAAGAGCACTTCAATAAATTGATCATGAATTAGATTTATAATAAAGTGCATGTGTAGCTCCATGTGATTGCTGCACTGATGTTGAACTGAGTATTTGGCGAGCTTGATGGCACTCTGATTGTCGCACCAAAGGATGGTTGGATGCTGCTGCTGAAATACAAACTATGAAAGGATATTTCGAAGCCACAAGGATTCCTGAATTGCATTTACCATTGCTCGGTACTCTACTTCTGCTGAAGAAAGTGAAATAGCTTGTTGTTTCTTACATGCCCAAGTGACAGGTCCTAAACCAAGGCTAAAAACATAACCTGTAGTAGAAATCCGATCATCAGGGTTGTCGACCACATCTGAATCAGTGAAACCAACCAATAAAGGAGTCCCCCCTGAACTGTAATGTATCCCGAACTGAACTGTACCACATACATATTGAAGTATCCTTTTAGCTACTTTCTAATGAATTTCATGGGGTGTTTGTATATACTGGGAAACAAGACAAACAACAAAGGAAAGATTAGGATGGGTATGAGTCAAGTATAAGAGGCTACCAACTAATTGAGGGTACAAGGTGGCATAAAATTTGGGAGAAGTAAAGGTGGAAGTAAGCTTGACTCCAGACTGGAAGGGAGAAGGGGTTGGTTTACAATAATCCATGTGAAAGTGATGAAGAAGGTCACAAGAATACTTAGACTGGGAAAGAGAAATTCCTTCATTGGTTTGGAAAACTTGGAGGCCAAGGAAATAGTGCAAAAAATCTAATTATGTCATTTCAAATTTATTATTAAGGTTGGTTTTCACATGGTTTAAATTTTTTGAGTCACTACTAGTAAGGATAAGTTCATCAACATTAAGGACAAGGATTATGATACAACTTCCTAATTTCTTGGTATAGACATTAGGATTAGAATGGCATCTAGAGAATCTGATGTCAATAAGAAAGTTTTCCATTTTGGCATACCAAGCTCGAGGAGCTTACTTAAGACCATAAAGATATTTTTTAAGGTGACAAACAAGGCTAGAGTCATTCTGGACATAGCCTGGAGGTTGTTCCATGTATATTTCTTCTTGAAAATCTCTCTGCAAGAAGGCAGATTTAACATCCATATGATGGACCTCCCATTTATGTGAGGCAACAATGGAAAGAACAAGGTGGATGGAATTCATTATGGCTACAGGGGAAAATGTTTCATTATATCCAATTCCTGCAACTTGGGAAAATCCTTTGGAAACTAACTAATCTTTGTGTATTTCAATACTTCCATCTAATGCATACTTATTTCTATAGACCCATTTACATCTGAAAAGTTTTCTTCCTTTTGGAAGAGGTACAATATCCCAAGTATCGTTGGGCATTAAAGAACGATACTCTTCATTGATTTTTGTATCACAATCTGGATTTCCTGAAGCTGCTACAAATGTCTCAGATAATGAGTCTATGAAACTTGATCCAAAATAGAAGAGGCTCGCTGGAACTATGAATGTGTCCGATGTTGATCCTAAGGATCACCGACAAGATCACCAACTTCTTTTTGTGTTGAACAGACCCATCTAGGAAGTTGTGGAGCTGGTGTTGGTTCAGGTTCAAAGGACTCATCTTGAGGAAGGTGAGTGGGAGGAGGTGGATTTTCATACTCACTTTCATCATCTGAAGAAGAAACCAAAATATGAACATAAGAAGGCGCAAATGTCGAAGATGGCTCGCAGGCCGAAGAAGGAGAAATCATCAAATTAAGCTTGCAGACCAAGATATTTTCATCAAATTTAACATCTCTTCTAATAATAATTTCATTACAATGTGGTTGAATAAGTCTATAACCTTTGACATATTCAGAATAACCAACAAATATACACTTCTCACTTTTAGGCTGTAATGCTTTACTTTTCTCATCAGGAATGTGAGCCCATACTATACTGCCAAATACACGAAAGTGACTTACATCTGGTTTAATTTTAGTCCAAGCTTCTTCCGATGTTATATTTTTAAGAGCCTTTGCGGGAGTGTGATTTACTATGTAATTTGCATAGTTGATTGCTTCTACCCAATACTTTAGACTTAATCCCTTAGATTTGATCATAGAATTTGCCATTTCTTTTAATGTGCGGTTCTTTCTCTCAGCAACACGATTTTGTTGTGGTGTATATGGAACAATGTGTTGAATTTGGATGCCCTGTGTAGTGCAGTAACTTGTAAAATTATTTTTCACATATTCGCCTCCATTATCTCTTCTTAACTTTTGAATTTGATGTCCATATTTCTTTTCTACAAGGGCCTTGTAGGCCAAAAACTTGTGAAAAGTTTCGCTCTTAAGTATTAAGGAGTAAACCGAAGTACATCTGGAAAAGTCATCAATGAAAGTTAAGAAACACTTTCACCTAGAAAAAGAAGGAGAAGAAAGTGGACCACACAAATCACTTTGAACAAGCTGCAAAGGGCCTGAGGCGTGCCAAGAGGCACGTTTGTCAAAACTGCCCCAATGATGTTTGTCAAGAACACACCCAACACAAACATTGTATCTGCATGAAACAAGAGGAAGACCAGTCACCATCTATTGATTACATAGTTGTTGCAATGAGTGATAGTTTAGATGACCAAACCGCTCATGCCAAAGTTTTCTCAAGTCATCACTATGAGCAACAAAAACTAATGAAAAAGATGATGACCTCTTACTTAATAAGGAAACTTTTAACCAAATGGTCTAGCAAAACATATTGTATTGTTTAGAAAGAGGATTGGGGTTGTTGTTGTTGTTGTTGTTTTTGTTGAAGATGACCTTGGAGATCATGCTAAAAAAAAATTCTTTTCACACAAGAAAAAAAATTTGCTTCTCGATGACAACAAGGGTTAGGTTTTGGTTAGCTTACCCGAAAGATGCACCTTTTCCTATCTGTTTTTTATTTTCTGAGATCGCACGGGGCATAGGGAAAATAACATACACAGATATAAAAGAGTAGCAACCTAGAAATAAATAATATAAAACTGAAATAAAACCAAAATAATACTCTGCAAAAATTTAAAAAATGTGTATTCATGCTTTATACCTCCATAATTGAATGAAATGGCTGTATCTTGGGCAAACAAAAACCTTTTAAAGTGAAATAGAAAATATTCCTAACTGAAACAAGCACTCTGGATGCAATGGAACAGTCCTCTCAGCCGAAAAATTTACAAAAATGAGAGAAAATGGAGATGAGGCAACTCAGCTTCACGATCTCGATCTACAACAGGACCAGGTCTTCAAACATGATTTGATACCATGTTCAACAACACAGGTATTCCAATAGAGGAAGAAAACCTTCAGTAACCACTCACACAACCATATCAAAGATCAACACATCGATATTTTGACGTGGTAAAACCCCTACAGGGAAACATCCACGGCCCCAACCAACGCGACCACTTTGAGTAGTTTATTATTGCAAAAGAAAAAGATTATAAAGAGATTTTACAAGAGAGTTTCTCATAATCGATCATTGTAAAATGACCCTCCATTCTCTTTAAATATATATCATGGACCAATCGGGTGTTAATCCATGGATCAATGGCTATTAAGATCAAGGAGAATATGAACCGTCAGATCACTCTATGTTGGGAACATATCGTGATCGTCAGATTTCCTAACTACAAATGCATACTAATGCATACTAAAGAAACACACTAAGAAACACACTTTTACCTAATGACACATTAGATCAAGTAGATATTAACTAACTCCTAAGTTTCTAAATTTCCTAACAAATGAAGAATCAGATGATGAAGAAGAGCATCCAGAGGTAGAGAAAGAACAACATGATCTTCAGGTACCTCCAAATACAGCTAGTAGACGAGTGCAAAAAATCATCCTCTAGAACAAATCATTGGAATTAAAGATGCAGTAGTTGAAACTTGAAGA
>ML779325.1:203807-215768 GCA_009831015.1 Picea engelmannii
TTGAGATAAGCATTTTTTAACAATCCAACAAGGATGAATACTGGATCAAAGTTATGGATGAATATTTAGATCAGATAGAGAAGAATGACACTTGGGAACTAGTTCCAAGGCCGACGAAGAAGAATGTGATCATACAAAGTCGCTCTTCAGAAACAGATTGAACGAGGATGGATAAGTTACCAGGTACATAGCAAGATTGGTATGTAAATAATGCACTCATGTTGAAGGTATATATTTTGAAGAGACATTTTCCCTAGTTGCTAGAATGGAAGCAATCAGGATGATTCTAGCTTATACATGTTCCAAAAATATCAAAGTGAATCAGATGGATGCAAATTCATCCTTCCTAAATGGAGAGTTAGAAGAAGAAGTATACATCGAGCAACTAGAAGGATTTCAGCCGTCAGAAAAGGAAAACTATGTTTTCTTGTTGAAGAAGGAAATATATGGTCTCAAACAAACCCCTAGAGCGTGGTATTCAAGACTATAAAGATACTTACAACAACAAGGGTTTAGAAAAGGAAATGAAAAAAACAATTTATACATAAAGGTAAATCAATATAATATCTTGTTAATTGAAGTTTATGTTAATGATATTATTTTTGGAAGTGATGATGACAGGATGAGTCATAAATTTTCCAAAGACGTGCAAAATGAGTTTGAGATGTCATTAATTAGAGAGTTGTCTTTAATTTTGGGACTACATATATGTCATAGCAACAAAGGTATCTTCATCTCTCATACCAACTACATCAGAGAAATTTTAAAAAGGTTTGGAATGGAATATTGAAAACTGGTCAGTACTCCTATGCAGACCAGTTGCAAGTTAAGTAAGGATGATGATTCTAAATATGTAGACCAAAAACTGTATAGATCAATGATTAGCAACTTACTCTATGTGACATCTTCTATACCGGATGTGATGTAGGAATTTGGACAGGTTGCAAGGTTTCAAGGACCACCAAAGGAATAAAATGTTATGGAAATGAAGAGGATATTTAGGTATCTAAAAGGTACAAAAGAGTTTGGATTATGGTATCCAAAAGGGAATGATTTATCTCTTGTTGCCTACATAGATGTAGATTGGGAAGGTAGCATTCAAGATGATAGAAGAAGTACAAGTGGATGAAATTTCTACTTTGGTGAGTGCCTGGTATCATGGTTAAGCAAGAAAACATCATCAATATCTTTGTCTACAACATAAACATAATGTATTGCAACATCAACATGTTCTACTCAGGTTCTATGGATGAAACAAACTTTGAGGGATATACAAGTTGAATATAATGAGCCCATTGCAATATTTTGTGATAACACTAGTCCCATAAGTATCTCAAAGAATCCAATGGTGCACTCCAAGAAGAAACACATTCTGATCAAGTTTCACTTTCTATGGGAACATGATGTAGAGAAGAACATCATGGTCGAGTATGTTGGGACAAAAGATGATGTAGGAGCATCACCTTCAAAGTCAACAACGCACGCGTGGAGTCAAATAGAGGACATGTCAGTAATGACATAATTTCAAATCGAGCATTTAACTCATAATTTAATGGGTTGTTCAGATATTTTTGTAACAACATTTTAAAATGTAACTTGTTTTCAAAGTCTTGAAGGACTATACGAAATTGCAGATATGGAGTGTTGATTCTATTTGACAATAACTAGTAGTTATTGTAATAGGACAAAGTAGGTAATAGCTTTGAATTTGAAATGATAGATTTTAGAACAGGACGAGAGAGCTCATGGAGAAGTCCTTAGATATTTTTTCAGTATTGCATTGTAAGATAGATAATGTAAGAGACATAATAAAGAGATCAGTAGAGAAGAGTAGAATAGAAGAAACACTATGTATTTTGTTTTCATAAATGAATAGAGTAGACCAAAATTGTCCAAATCCTTGGACTGGGTTCATTTCATGTGTGATTGAATGAATGTTATTCTGTGTGTATGATTTGTTACAGTTCATTTCATGTATGAGTGTTTGAGAGATTAACTGTATGAGTTCATGACCAAACTAGTTGAGTGTCAATTGTTTCTCTTCTGATACTTGTATGCAAGGTGTGCTTCTCGAGTGAAAGGAGTGTGTCGACTGAGTCTAGGATTGATTCATATAAGTTCAGAGAGAGATTCAGAGAAACTCATACCAGGTGCAAGGTTTTCACAACGTTAAGGAGACAACAAGCTTCAGAGAACTAATGCAGAATAACGCCAGGTGGGTGAGAAGCATTTTCTTAGCAAGAAAATCCTTCGAACTGAGTTATTCAAAATCCTGAGAACATAAGATGTGCATGGGATGAGAATCCTTCCAAGGGATAAAGCTCAGAAGAGATATCACTTTCTACAATTTTTAGCGAGATCCAAGAGTTGGATTTGCAAGAGGGACGAAGATCCAGTCTCTGAACCCTAAAAAATATTCTAAGTATGAGGGAAGGAGAAAGTTCAGGAGAGAAGGTACAGTGGCCATAGATTAGTCGCAGGGAAGATCTGAAGCATCAAATCTATTTCAAGGTAGCAATAAGTAAGCGTAGGAGGAAAACAGATTTGAACCGTCAGATTTTCCATGTGAACCAACAACCGTTAGATCCGGAGGAAGTCGCATGGAGGAAGTTCCAAACCCATCAAAACTATCCATCAGAGTGGGCGTGTGGCATGCACACAATGTTTCACTAACTCACAACTTGAAAGGGTCAAAGAGAATTCCGTGAGGTTTCACGAAACATGAAATCTTGAAAGGATCATAGTCGTTGATCCTTCTGAATTCATCGAGACCGTCCATTGTCATGAGAAACACATGGCAAAGAGTCATCATTTCCCTAACTCGTAGAGTGAGGAAGTCAAAGAAAAGAATCAGGAGAATTTGTGAAGAGAAGATTCTTGAGAGGATCACAACCATTGATTGTCCCGACATCATCAAGGCCATCCATTTTGGAGGGACACATGGCAAGAGACCAGTATTTCGCTGACTTGCTACTAGAGAAGGTCAAAGGAGAAAAATTGAGGACTCGTGAGGTCCGAACTTGTGATAAGATCTGAGTGGTCAGATCGTGAGAGAAATGTGACCGTCGATCTAGGAAAAGGAAATATCGGAGGTTCGGGGATCGGGCTTTCAAAAGGTAAGCATGGGGGTTGAGCTTCAATCTCTTGAAACATGAAGTCTCGAAGCACTTAGAGGAGTAGCCCCAGATCATAGGTAAGGGTCACCTGGATGGAGACCAAAGGCAGATCTAAGGAATGTTAGCCCATTTCAGAACTCAGGGATTGGAGAGTCAGAGTGGACTCATACGTGGGACCTAAGGTCGGAAAATGTGATGAGCCTTTTTGGGCTCAACCGGTGGTCACAGGTGGTGGTCATGTGGGGAAATATTCATAGGAAGCTAACCAACACTGAGCCCTCATATGGAATAGACTATCGAGAGGATTGAGCAGGCTCATTCCAAGGAATCCCAATACGCAAACTCGCGATACACCTTTTGCGTAGCGGTCACAACCCATGACCGCGTGGAGTAGAAGCTCATGCTTGGGTGATTATTCACGCAGGTGGAGTTTCGTGAGAGGACTTGTGGATTTGAAGAGTGAAAGTTCTAGTAGGGACCAGAGAATTGTTCGATCTTGATGAGATTGAACGATCCAGTGACTGAGAGGTCAGTGAACCCTATCGAGGTAGGGCATCTGCATCGGGTGGTATCAGAGCTGAGATTAAGTTTGTTTTCAGAAAGAAGACAAAAGGAGAAAGGATCAAATTTGATACTATTTGTGGTATCAAGGAAATTTGATTTTTTTTCGAAGGTGACACAGTAAAATCATGCCACCCAGAAGGCGCAGAGTGAATGCATAAATGGAAGAAGAAATTAGGCGACTCTGAATGAGGTTGGACGCCATGGAAAAAACACACAGGAGATCACCAAACGCTGGGGATATCAGTGAAGATGAGAGTGGAGAAGAAGCAAAAGATGAAGAAAATGTAGTAGAGTATGTTGCACAAGATTGCTTGATAAAAGTTGTTTCAAAGATAGGTGTCAGAGAAAGAATACAGGTACCTATGTATGAGGGAAATTTGGAAGTTGAAGAATTATTAGATTGGGTACGTGCTATGGAAAACTACTTCGATTATGAAGAAATTGAAGAATATAAGATGGTGAAGCATGCAGTGACAATATTGAAAGGTCACATAGTGTTATGGTGGGATGAACTCCAAGCCGAACACAGGAGAAATGGTAAGAAAAAAATTAAAAAGTGGGATAGGATGGTAGCTAAGTTGAAAGAAAAATTTATCCCAAGGGATTACCATATAAATATTTACAGAAGATTGCAGAACTTGAAAAAGAGGGGTTTATCAGTGAAGCAGTACACTGAAGAATTTTACCGACTGAACATTAGGGTTGGATAGAAAGAGAATGAATATGAGAAGACAACAAGATATATCAATGGGATGAGAAATGAGATATAAGAGGAGATTAGCATGATGTATATCAGTAAAGATGAGGATGCCTATCAAGAAGCCTTGAAATCTGAAGAAAAATTGGCTAAGAAGCAAAGCCAACGAAGTAGAGGAGGAAATTCAAACAGAGACAATGGAACCAATAGAGAGAAGTTCCAGAAGTCGAAGCCTGAAGCTAACAAACAACATAGTCACCATGAGAAAGATCGAAGTTCTAAAGAAGGACAACATGGAGGAAGAGGAAGAGGAAAAACCAGAGGAGGCGTAGTTAAATGTTATACCTGTGGAAAATAAGGACACAAATCTTGGGAATGTCTTGACATAAAGAGAGAGGAAGGTGGAGAATCACACATCGCTAAAGCGTAGAAGCATGTGGAAGCATAAGCAACAAAAGGAGGGAGGAACCTCATGATGAGGAAAACTATTCTCAAACCTGAAAAAGATTGTTTGAGTGGTTGGTCATGCCGTTTGGGTTGAGAAATACACCAAGAACATTGATGAGATTGATGAATGAATTGTTGAAATAATTCATAGGCAAATTTGTCATAGTATATCTAGATGATATACTAATCTTCAGCAAGACAAAGTAAGAACACTTAAGACATCTGGCATTAGTGATGGAAAGGTTGCAGAAAGAGAAATTGCTGATAAATTTGAAGAAGAGTTATTTTATGAAGAAGGAGATCATATATTTGGGTTTCGTAATCTCTTCAAATGAATTGAAGATGGACCCAAAAAAAGTGAGAGCGATCAGAGAATTTCCATCACCGAGCAACATATTTGAGGTAAGAAGTTTTCAGGGGTTAGCGAGATTTTATGGAATATTTATCAGAAATTTTAGTGGCATATGCGCACCCATGCTGGACAATATGAAGAAGAAACACAAGTCCTTTAGTTGGATAGAGGAAGCCGAAAGAAGTTTCAAAGTGTTGAAAGAGAAGATCACAAAACAACCAATTCTGTTCTTACCAGATTTTGGAAAAACATTTCAGGTGAGATGCGACACAAGTGGATTAGCTATTGGAGAAGTCTTGAGTTAGGACAATAGACCCATTGCTTATTTCAACAAGAAACTAAATGACGCCAAGACAAAGTATTCCACGTATGACAAGGAATTTCATGCAGTGATTCAAGCATTGAAAAAATGGAGACACTATCTAATTCCTAAAGAATTTGTCTTGTACAGTGACAATCAAGCTTTGCAATTTATGACTACAGAAGAAAATTTGAATCAGAAACATGCAAAATGGGTAGAATTCATGTAGAAGTTTACTTATGTTATTAAAAACATTGTTGGGACTGCTAACAAAGTCGCAGATGCTTTGAGCAGAAGGAGTTTGATTGTACAGGAATTACAGGTGGAGACCTTGGGGTTTGAACTCCTCAAGGAGATGTATAAAGAAGATGAAGATTTCAAAGAAGCTTACGAGGCATGCAAGAATCATTTATTGGGAGATAGAAGCCCATGGACTGAATATTTGATTCAGGATGCATTACTGTTCAAGGGGAGCCAATTATGCATTCCAAATTTCTCAATGAGAGACAACCTACTAAAAGAGAAACACAGTGGAGGTTTATATGGACACTTTGGTCAAAATAAGACATTTGCACAACTGAGCAATTCGTATTATTAGACGAGCATGAGAGAAAAAGTGAAGAATTTTGTAAACAAATGAAGAATTTGTTAATATGCAAAAGGAAGACAACAAAACACTGGTTTGTATCATCCATTACCAAATCCAGAGAGGCCATGGGATGTAATCCGTATGGATTTTGTTTTGGGATTGCCTAAAACTCAAAAAGGGAGTGATTCCATATATTTTTTGGTAGATCGATTCTAAAAAATGGCACATTTCATACCATTCCATAAGACAAGCGATGCCACACACATCACCAATTTATTTTTCAGATAAATTGTGAGACTACATGGATTGCCAAGGAGCATAGTTTTAGACAGGGACACCAAATTTGTAGGACACATTTGGAGGAATCTATGGAAGAGGCTAGGGACGAACTTATCCTTTAGTTTATCATATCACCCTTAGACAGATGGACAGACTGAAGTAGTAAATAGGAGTTTGGTAAACTTGTTGATAATTTCAGTCATTGAGCAAGGTCGATAATGGGATCAAACTCTGGCATAGGCATAATTTGCATTCAACAATTCAGTGAATAGGAGCACAGTAAAAAGTCCTTTTGAAATTGTGTATGGTATACAGCCAAGAGGGATTACAGAGTTGATAGATTTGAGTCAAGATGAGTTAAGAAGTGTTGGAGCAGAGGATTTTGCAACAAAAATGCATAAACTCCATGACAGAGTCAGACAATAGTTATAGGACAACAGTCAGAAATACAAGAGAAGAGTTAATCAAAGGAGAAGAGAAGTTCAATTCAAAGTTGGATATGAAGTTTTAGCTCATTTTAAAGAAGAGATATTCCCAAGGGGAACGTACAACAAGTTAAATATTTAAAAGATAGGACCATGCAGGATTCTCAGAAAATTTGTAGGCAATGATTATGAGATTGAGTTACCAGACAATGTTGGGATATCGTCGATATTCAATTTTGCAGACATGTATCCTTATAGGAGAGATGAAGCAGGATAATCAGATGATCAGAAATAAATTTAGTGGGAAGAGCAATTGCCCACAACAGAAAAACCTTAGATGGAGAAAATTATCGAACAAAGGGATGGAAAGAAAACCAAGCGGAAGACATATCCTAAATACTTAGTGAAGTGGAAAGATCATCCAATGGAAGATGCAAGTTGGGTGACAAAACCTGATATTTTGAATCATGGAAAGACAGTGTAGGAGCTCATGGACAAGAGTCCATGAATTTTTTTAACTAGAGGAGTATGATGCAGGAGCATTGCCTTCAAAGTCAACAACGTATGTGTGGAGGAAAATAGAGGACATCTCAACAATGGCAAAATTTCAAATCGAGCATTTAATTCATAATGTAATGGGTTGTTGAGATATTTTTGTAACAACATTTTAAAATGTAACTTGTTTGTAAAGTCTTGAAGGACTGTAATAAATTGTAGATATGGAGTGTCGACTCTATCTGGCAATAACTAGTAGTTATTGTAATAGGACAGAGTAGGTAATAAATTTGAATTTGAAATGATAGATTTCAGAACAGGACGAGACAACTCGTGGAGCAGTCCTTAGATAGTTTTTCAATATTGCATTGTAAGATAGAGAATGTAAGAGACAGAATAAAGAGATGAGTAGAGAAGAGTAGAATAGCATAAACACTATGTATTTTGATTTCATGAATAAATAGAGTAGACATAAATTGTCCCAAATCCTTGGACTAGGATCATTTCATGTGTGATTGAATGAATTTTATTATGTGTTTATGATTTGTTACAGTTCAATTCATGTATGAGTGTTCGATATATTAATTGTATGAGTTCGTGACTAAACTGGTTGAGTTTCAATCGTTTCTCTTCTGATACTTGTATGCAAGGTGTGCATATCAAGCGCAAGGAGTGCGTCAACTGATTCTAGGATTGACTCAGAGAAGTTAAGATAGAGATTCAGAGAGACTCAGGCCAGGTGCAAGGTGTGCACAGCGTCAAGGAGCCAACAAGCTTCGGAGAACCAGTGAGAAGAACGCCAGGTGGGCGAGAAGCATTTTCTTGGAAAGAAAATCCTTCAAACTCAGTTATTCGAAATCCCGAGAATGCAATATGTGCATGGGAGATAAAAATACTTCCAAGGGATAAAGCTTAGAAGAGATAACACTTTCTACAAGTGTTAGAAATATCCAGGAGTTGGATTCACAAGAGTGGTGAAGATTGAGTCTCTGAACCCTGAGAAATATTCAAAGTCCGGGAGAAGGCAAAAGTTTAGGAGAGAAGGTACAGTGGTCATAGATCAGTCACAAGGAAGATATAGATCGTTGAATCCATGTCGAGGAAGCAAGAAGTAAGCACAGGAGGAAAACATATCTGAACCATCATATGTATCATGTGAACCAACAACCATTGTATCCCGAGGAAGTTGCATGGGGGAATTTATGAACCCATCAGAACCGTCCATCAAAGAGGGCGTGTGGAAAGTGCACAATGTTTCACTAAATAACAACTTGAAAGGGTCAAAGGGATGTCCGTGAGGTTTCACGAAATGTGAACTCTCGAAAGGATCATAGCCATTGATCGTTCCAAAGTCATCAGAACTTTTCGTTGTCACGAGAGACACGTGATGAAGAGTCATCGTTTCACTAACTCACAGAGTGAAGAATTCAAAGAACAGAATCAGGAGAATTCACGAAGAGAAGATTTGCAAGAGGATCACAACCATTGATTTTCCCGACGTCATCAGGGCCATCCATTTTGGAGGGACGTGTGGCGAGAGACCAACATTTCATTGACTCGCTACTAGAGAAGGTTAAAGGAGCAGAGTCGAGGACTCATGAGGTCCGAACTTGCGATAGGATTTGAGTCGTCATATCATGAGAGAAATGTGACCGTTGATCTGGGCAAAGGAAATATCAGTGGTTCGATGACCAGGCTTTCGAAAGGTAAGCGTGGGGGTTAAGCTTCAATCTTGTGAAACATGAAGTCCTGACGCGCTCAGAGTAGCCCCAGGTCATAGGTAAGGGTCACCTGGATGGAGACTAAAGGTAGAGCTAAGGAACATTAGCCCGTTTTGGAACTTGGGGATTGGAGAGTTAGAGTGGACTCATACGTGGGAGTCTCGAGGTCGTGAAATGCGACAAGCCTTTCTAGGCTCAGCCAGTGGTCATAGGTGGTGGTCATGTGGGGAAATATTCAAGGGGAGATAACCAGCACTCAACCCTCATTGGGAATCAACTATCGAGAGGATTGAGGAGGCTCATTCCAAGGAATCCCGATACACGAACTCATGATACGCCTTTTTCATAGGCGTGCGGTCACATCTCATGACCACGTGTAGTAGAAGCTATCGCTTGGGTTCTTATTCATGCAGGTGGAGTTTCGTGAGAGGACCTATGGATTTGAAGAGTGAAATTTCCAGCTGGGACCAGAGAATTGTCCTAGCTCGAGGAGATTGAACAATCCAATGACCAAGAGGTCAACAGACCTTGCCGAGGTAGGGGGTTTGCATCAAAAGGAAAAATTGCAGATATCTTCACCAAAACCCTTCCAAGGGAGGCCTTTGAGTATCTTCGATAGAAACTTTGAGTAGTTTCTGCCCCACAATTATTTTTAAATGATTTTCATGTATGTCATATATTTACACAAGCAGGCACCACACGAATTAAAAGGAAAGTTCAGACAGGGGGAACAACCCAAAGGAAAGTTCAGAAAGGGGGAGAATCCCCAAGGAGGATTACCATTTTCCATTTATGCCAAAGGGGGAAATAAAGAACATATGCATGGAAACAAAGAGAAAGAACATATGCATAGAGACAGGGGGAGTGATGGTCACAGAGGAATTAATGATTGCATGGGGAGCATGAGAAATAGCATGAGTGTTCCGATGTCATCAATGTTGCCATCAATACCAAAGGGGGGTATTTTTGGAAATTTGGTTGTCATTTATGTCAATAAGTAGTGGATTTATGTCAACTTATGTGATGGGTGTATTTGGAGAAGTCTCCAAAGTGGCCCCCTTATGGCATAACTCTAAGCATGGCCCTCATGGGAAGACACTTTGAAGAAGTCTACAAGAAACCCCTAAGTATGTTTAAGGATCCCATAGTTGATAATGGAATTAGGTCATTAAGGATGGAGTAAATGAAGGTAACTCACTCATGGATGTATATTCCTGATCATGCTATTTATGGTGATAGGTGGTATGCCACATAGTTCCTCACGGTTGAGGAGATATGCCCTCTTGAAGATGGAAGCCCTGAAGTATGGTTAAGAATCCCATAAATTATTGCAACAAGAAGTTATTAGTTGACCCCAAAATGAGGAAAAGGGGTAAAATAGTTGTAAACAAGAAGTTACAAGTCGGTCCTAAAGTTAAGGAAAGAAGTCACTTGGAAAAGTATAAATACACATCAAGAGCCTCTCATTTGTACACACAATTTTATTGAATATCTTTCTAATTGAGAAAGTGATTGTTATCTGAGGCAACCAAGGGGATTTGAGGAAAATTTTAGAGGGAAGATGAAGTGAATAAGGGTGAAATTTTAAAGGAGGATGAAGTTTTGTGAGGAGGTGTTCTAAGGTATGTTATTTACATGCCATCTTACCATTTTCACTATAAATTTATTTATAGAATTATTTAGATAGAGAAACTTGGAGGATATTAAGAATACATATCAAGGTACCTGTGGTAGAAATTTTATCTTCTAAATCATTATACTTTCAAAGATACACTCTATGAAAATTCAAGTTTTTGTCTAGTCCTTAAACTAGTCTCAAACATGTATTTCGGGTAAAACAGTGATAACTTCTTCATAGAGTATCCAAATTTAGTGAGACAAAATGAATTAGATATATTACATTCCACAGTATGTTGTGTATTATTTTCAGATCCATATATCTAATATTTCGTTCATGGCATTCTCTACAAGTCTTCTCTCTAGAATAAGACAAAATTCAATAAGGTCTTCCATTTTTTCTATAACTCCTTTTCTGGGATGTTCCAAGCAATGAAACTTAGAGGAATTGCAAACAATATATTGAATAATATTGAGTAAAAGTTTCAGAAATTAATTGAATAAAAGTACAAAGTTATTATTGTTGAAATTTAGGGTTTGTGACTAATCCCAAAACTAGTCTCGTGAGACTAAGGTAAAGTTTGATGAAGATGTTATTCTCTTGTTGTTGAAGTTGAGGATGGTCATAAGGTGTATGATCACATAAAATAGGTCTATTACAGAGTTAAAGGTATGTTTATATGCATTCTTTGAGGGTTATAAGTTGATGATGGTATGGTACATGCTTAAGAGGCATGTCTAGCTAATGCATGGTACATATTAGTGATCATTTTGGTATCCATGTCAGTGGATCTAGGTATAGTTGGTTGATGAAAGTCTATCAGTGATAGTGATAGTGATATTTTGGATGATTGGTTGATCATTAGTGACAGTGAAAGTATCAACAGTAGTGACAATGAGTTTACACTTATATTTCAGGGCGACAGGATGAGGCAAGGATAGGTGGTTGTAGCCACCTTTCGGTTGGTGTCAGACAACTCATGGGGTTGTAGCCTCCTTCTAGTTGGAGATAGAAAATTTAGGGAGTTTTAGATTCCTTCAGGATGAATCATGAGAATAGGGTGTTCGAGCCTCCTTCCAGTTGCAACTGGAAAATTGGGATGTTCATTCTTCCAATCAATGTATTCTTTTGACATATTAGAAAAAACATTTGTGGTTTTCTCCCATTTGCGTTTCCACGTAAATTCTGGTGTATTATGAATTTGATGTGATTTTTTTCATATGATACTACTTATGATTATGCTACTAAAGAAATATATTGAATACTAAAGATAAACTGTTGAACATTGTTGAAGAATATACATTGTGGTTAAAAGTAATAAAAGTTCTCATACTAATTCAACCCCCCCCCCCCCCAA
>ML779325.1:215787-233619 GCA_009831015.1 Picea engelmannii
CTACTTCATAGCCCTTGGATTAGTTCTCATTCTCATAAGTGTTTTTCATCTATTGACTCGACCCTTGCTAAAGACATTTGATACGTGGGTGTACCTTTTTACAAAGTGTTCTTCGAAGTCTGACGAGTATGTTGTATGTTATAAGTTTTCTTAATCGATCCAACTCTTTTCGCAAGAACACATATGTTATTGGGGATCTATCATAGGCCAAAATATTTCCTTAATAGACTCCACCTCTTGTTTCCATTATCATAGATGATTGTGGTGAATTTACCAGCAATATGCAAGTATTCCTTCTAGTACTATGTCTAGGGCCTGCATTCTATAGCTCATTGGAACCTTCTTCATTTGTGTGAGAACATATCAATTGAGTCTATTCCATCAAATTGAGGTAGGGTGTAGGCTCTTTATCTAATCACATTCATATTTTTTGTGATTCATGCACATCTCCTTGTTGAAACCTCATAAAACATATTCTTTCATATCTTCATAGCCTCCTTTGAATTTGTGTCACAAGAGTGTACACTTATTCATCTCATTTCATCAACAACTTTGGGGTTGACATAATATTACTTGTTCCTTATAATATTATAGATGTTCTCAATGATGGAACTCTAGGAATCCTCGTTCATGATCTCATTGTATTTGTCACCCCCATTTAGATCCAATGGTGAAAAAATGCACAAGGTATCTATTTCAAAGGAAATTTGTCATTTCTTCATATTTAAGACCGCATTATTATCAAATTCCCAATCAATTCCAAGTACATATCGATAGGATTTTGAGTCATCCATGATCTCAATCACCTCAAAATATTCTCTAGTTTTCACCCCTTCAATGTTCACTTCCACTTACTCCAAACTACCAATGGGATAGGTTTTGTATTGGTTAGACAACCTATGTTGAACGGGGGACCACAATAAGTTTGGTTTACCCATAAAATCCTAATAATTCTTCGGAAATATTTTCACATCGAATCCCAAGTCCAACATGACACCATCCATATCATAGCTTCCAAGTTCAACTATCATATTGAACTCTCTTCTTGTGAGTTTTTTTTCTCTCTCTCGGCACACACCATGTTTCGACAACGTGAAAGAAATAGTTATAGTGGTATTTTCTTCCCTATACATCTTGTCAACATATGGGTTAACTTATTTGTAGCCTTAGGATCACTTAACATTTAAAGGTAATAGTGTAAGAAGTTACTTGGTCCTTTGATTCCTCCTCGTGATAATTGTTTCAATGTGTGTCTTCTTGCATTGTGTGTCATATCTCTTCTTGCATGTGCACATCCTCAATTTCCTTTTTCTTATCCCACTATACTTCTTCACACCCGTTGGCTTATTTTAGAGACCTATATTCCATGTGTTGTATCTCTTCACATGCATCACCTTCCTCCAATTATTTTTATGTTGTGTACTATATCTCTTCATGCACACAGACTTCCTCCAACGATATTTGTGTTGCACATATCAACTCTTTTCACATGCATGCTTCCTCCAATGATATTTTCATTGCATGTTGTAAATATTAGCATCCTTTGTCCTCCTCCAGATTCCTTTGTGTGTCACACATGAATTTATTTTTCTATGTGGCATCAAACTTAGGATGTTCATGTGCCTCTTTCTTGATCTTTCCTTCGATGCCCTGACCAAAAAATTCTCTATGTTCTAAGTCCATTCCAATATGAATGTATCCTTGGGTTTCCACATATAAATTGGCTTCTTCCTTTGGATTATAATATTTTCATGGCTCCATAATAACCATATTGCAATGCGCCTTCTTTTCTTCCCACTTTTCCAACAAATATGGGAAGTCTTCTATGATATGATCTATGTTATAGAACTAGCCACAAAGTGCATGTGTTTTAGTACATAATTGTGACACATGTCCCACTTTTCCTTAGTTAAATTAGGTAGGTTTTCTTCCTCCACCACCAACATATCTTCTTCCTCTTCCTCTTTCTCTCCCATATCCTCCCTTCAAGTCTCTTTTATATCCCCCTCTATCAACGTCTCCACGATCACCACATTTATGTTCCTCCTAGACCCAAGAGGAATCTACAATGCTCTTATATCAATTGAAATGACCAGAATTTGCTCACATAATACCCTGTGGATTTTCAAAACCTGCAAAATAGAGTATGTGTATTATTATGATACTTTTGTAGTGTTTGGAGATGGGGACGTATACATCCCCATTGTTTACAAATATCACAACACATAGTGTGATTTCCATTTGGGAATGGATTCAACGTGTCGATCACTCAATCCTTTGGTTACCTTCGGAGTGGCACATAGTACACTAAATAGGCTCGCACACCACCTTATCCTTAGACATATCTTATAATTGCATGGTGATATTTTCAATTTGATATTGTAATTTCATCAACCCTGATGATGTATCTCCACCTATTGGCATAGATTATAGGAACATCACAATATCCATGACTTCCTCCTAATTCATCACCTTTTGTTGAGTGAGTGGGACGTGAATGTGGGGTAGAATTCCTGGAATAAATAATTCCATATACTAGACATATTGGATCTAAAATTTCAGTCTCTCCAACAATATTTTGATCCATTGGCCATAGTCCCATATAGTTTCTCTAGCTTTCTTCTTGATCTCTTTGTTCTCAATGATACCTTGTTATTATGAATTAGGATTCTAAAACTCCCTAAGTAGATCTCTCATGATCTTCGTTAAAGACCTAGCTTGTCCCGCTAGTGCAATGGACTTGTACTTCATACACCATGCCAGAGCTCTATCTCTAAAGGTAGTTTCTAGTTTCACTACCTTCGATGCCTCATTCGTGACTCTCTTCACAGACCATATAGATTCACTACATGTAAAACAATGTTGTTCTGCATCGTCTCTTCTCATTCCATGAAACATGGGAAGCCTAATAATTGTATTTTGGTATTCCATACTCAATCTAATATTATATTCTCCTGACTTACCACTAGTTGTTGGTGATACTGACACTAATATAGATGCCCTTCCTTATGAATTATTTCTGATTTGACTTCTTCTTCACTCATATGTTCTCCATCCCTTTATTCTATTCTTATCTTCACACTTTCTTCAGTTATTTCTTCTTGATTTAAAATGCACAAGGGGAGTGGTTCAAAGAAGGGATTCCTCCTTCTTATTTCATTATTTTTGGTGAGGGATCCCAAGGAGATTCCTACCCACAATTGCACAATCCCACTCACAATTGCTAAGGTCTCTTCCCCTTCTCGAAGGGGTCCTTCACCATATTTTGTTATGTTGAAACTACTACTCTATGTCTCATCTTTCTATGACGTGATTACATCTCTTATCAACCAACAGGATCTGACTTCATCTTCTTTGACCCTAATCCCATTACTCCTGGTATCCTCACTTCATACTGTAGTCCTAATGTCACATCTCTATGATTACCTCTCTCCTTATACACTTCTCTCTTGCATAGAACTATCTCCCACACATCCTCTTGGTGTGGTCTCTTTTCTCTTCATATTGGGTTTGATCCATCATACTTCACCCCTTTCTATATTTTCTCTACTCCTATGTTCACCTTTCCTCAGCTCAACTCTTCTTATGTAACTATCAACTCTTTTTATCTTCTTATCTTCTGGGTCAATCCCTTCCTCACCTCATTTCACTGTATTTTATATCTCTTCCATTGGATCCTCTCTCTCTCTCTCTCTCTCTCTCTCTCTCTCTCTCTCTCTCTCTCTCTCCATTCTTTCCATTCCCCCCTCTATGTGAGGGGGTTTACTTTTCCATTCTAACGAGCTCCATGTACATTATCTCCTTCTCCACAAGAAACATCCTAATCCACAAAGGAATATCTTCTAGTAATATTATTCTAGGGATGTCAATAAGCTTCCTTTCAATAGTTCTAAAGGATTCTGACTATACTCAATAAAAAAATAAACAATATAGCCTTCCTTTACCCAATGAAATTATAAGTTGACTACTATTTCCCACTTATTATCCACATATTTTAGTCTATTGACTATATCTTGGTCCCACGCCAGTGATTCTTGGGCTCCTGAGGAAGTGTTAATCATTGTCTTCCTCTTTATCCACTAATATAGTAAACAAGGAAACTCAACAAATAAAATTTCTTGTAAATCGGTATAGATGTACCTTTGTTTCCATTGCTAAAGGTTGATCTACATATTCTTAGTCTCTCACCATGAGAACCTGTCTTCCTTCGCAGATAACTAGTTTTGTATATCCTCCTGAGAGGGTTTCCACTTCATTATTTCCCTTTTCCATGCAATACATAACTTTTAAGTCCCAATGATTGAACCATTTGTTGGAATTATCTCTCAATGGGGGGTTAAAGACCCATGATTCATTAATTTTCTACCAACAAAACCCCATCGAAGCTTTCATATTCAATCTTTAGTCAAGGACCAAACAAGGTATGACCCAAAATGACATGAGAATCACATAGAGAATTAGTATTGCGCATGATGTGAAGGGAAACCAATACAACAAACCTCCAGGGAGAACCATTCATTCATTCATAGGTTATTGACATATTACTATAATGAAGAAAGTAAACATAGATACATCCAAACCATAGAACATAAAATGCAAAGAGAAATGAATTCATATTCCGTTCATTCATTTCAACATCATTGAGATACAATTACATGCACATAGGCCAAATACACTTTAGCATGAATCAATAGTCAATTAGAACAGAGACATACTATCCAACAAGATATATTTCTTCTCTTTCATTCCCACTAATATCTATGAAAGATATCATTATGCAAGAACTGTTACCAAACTGAACTTGGAACTGTAACTATTTTTTAGCTTACCTTCTTTTATAATAATGACCCTCTCTTTACTAAAAAATTCCCAACCCTTTACATATCTACATGGATCCCCCCATATCTTTCATAGTGCATGACAATCATAGCTAACTTTCCATCTCATCCATAACCTTGACCATGATCAATTGGGTTCTTAAAAAATCAATGAGAATGATTCCCAAAATTTATGCTTAGATTTAGTTTGCATGCACTCTCTTTCTTGTGCACAGTACAAAAAAGGTTTGACATGCATAGTGAAAACTCAGATTGGTTCATGCAATACAAAATGGATTTGGCACACATAGATAATCCTTGTCTAATGCAATATCTAAAACCTGGAACCACTTCATGTATATGTTTCAACACACGCATTAATGACTTATGGTGCATGCGTGATATTCAACCCTTAGGTGCTGACACATTTTTTGATCCATATTTAAACTATTGCATTGTCTAATGTTCAAATTGAATGAAATCCATGATTGCGTTGGATTGTTTTTCATTCACATAACTATGACTGATCTACATCAACCACCTCCCAAAATATCTATGTACATGTCATTTTCTAGTTGATTGGTCTCTCTCCTTCTTGTTCCCTCTTCCATTATTGAAGAAAATTATTCAAGAATGGATTTTACATCTTTAAGTAGGAAAACATTTGTGAAATTCATTTATTTTCTTTGTAATGTAGTTTTTATGCATGCACCTGATCCATCATGCCCCCCTTTTCTATTCCCAATATCGAAATAGTTCCTAATATGTGGTACCTTGTATTTTTTGTGTGACATACACAACCATTGAGATTCATGGGAATTTTTTAACTAGTTCACACAACCATATGATTAAATCCAATGTTGATTTGGATATATATGTTATTCTCACTCAGGTTATTGTATAACAACTGAAATAAATGATGTATGTGAGTTAATTCATGGCACAAATAATCACTTATGTAGAAGTGATACTCCTTCAATATAAATTTGTTTTCTTTGTTACCATCTAGCCCATGCTTGTATGTGATATGGACCATTATGTTGACCTTCTATACGTGATAATATTGGATTTGAATCTCATTTTACATTTAAAGGGTGTAATTCTTAGCAAAATCAACCATGGACAAGAGAGTATCAATGATAAATGTATCTCTTCATATTATAAAATGCTCATTCTGTCATCGAGCCACATGGACATGCTGCACATATTATTGAGTCATTTTGAATAATTCCTTGATGAAATTACATACTTGTACCTAGTGGAACAATAACGAAGACATATATAAATTCATTGTTACAATGCTCCCCCATCACATTTCAAATTTCACTCTAAAAGAAAAGATACCATTTAAGTACTCATTACAAACCTTGGAAGTCACAAAATGTATCTTTTTTCTTTCATTCCCTACCTCAATATCATACGTGACATATTTGAATCTTTTCAAGTAAGCCTCCTTCCTCCCTAATTCGTACTCATCACTCACATGGATGGACTTCATAAATATTTCCATTCCACTACACCTAGCGCATGTCCCATCTAAGAAATATTTTTTTATAGAATATACAAATCTCTGGCCTTGTACACAAGATGCTATGAATATAGTCTCTAAATGATGTCGATGACAATATAATTGTGCATTTTATGCACAAGGGTGTTATGAAATACACAAAAGTTATAGATATATGTGTCATAATAATAACCATGCTTAATGTGGTATTGATAACAACATGTGTTGTGCACTCTATTTATTCAAACATAGCAAGGCATGCATTTGTCGAAATATCTTTGGCCCAAGTTAAGTGCACTATGTATATTCCTGAATCTCTCATACAATTCTAAATTTTGTACTAGTTTCTTTCCAATTATCTTCATGTCAAATCTATTTGGCCACCTATCTCAGCGATATCTCATCTATTGGAATACTTTTGAAGGGTTTTGATATTGCATTTCATGAGATGATAGGTTTGTTTAAGAAAATGGTTTTTATTGTGATCTTTCTAACAATTGATTGTGACAACACACATTGAGTTGCATTACAATCTTTAAAAGGATATTTCTTACACAATTTTTTAAAATTGTCCACAAGGTTTCTAACCATATGATTACTTGTTTATGAACTTTTAATTGTTTTAATGACTTAATTTCTCCTAACAATAATCAAACTCCTAGATTTTAATATTCACAAAAACAAGATTTTAATATTCACAAAAACAATTGACATTTAGCTTGTTGTAAGTCCAAAAAATTTCCTAAAACTTTATAGCGCATAATTTTTTTGTTTTTCAGATCTTCGTATTAAATAGCCCTGCTTAGGAAACCTCCAAGGAAATTATGTGATTTTTGTTTTAGAGTTCATGATCCAATGAACTAGAGTAAAAGATTCACATCAATGTTCCTCTTGCTTTGGTGTGTAGTAGCTTAGGAATATGCTCATTTGATAAAGTTAAAGTTGTTCCCGTTGGAAAAAATAATTACTATGGTATAAGATCCATATTGAGTCCTAAAGCGAGGATGACTTTTCCAATCCTCCATAGGATTCCTTGGAATTATTTTCTCACCCGGAAAAACCTGACGAACAACGTATATTTTTGCTATGTTGTCGAGAAGTGAATTTGAAAGATTTCTTTCCGATAAATGACAAAATATTAGAGTCTATTACCTGGTGGTGAATAGCACAAGAACAATAGGAAGTGATATTCTTTTCTATAAAATATTTATAAAGAAAATTTTCACAAGATGACTCCACACTTTGATAAATCCATATTGTTTCCATGGGAAATTCATGTGCTTCATAGATAGTTGCGAGGTATGTTCCATTTGATTTTTCTATTGTAATTGGTTTACCAAATATACTATGTTGGTTTACCAAATATACTATGTTCGATATAGAAAAATGGGATAAATTCCTTAATGAGATGATGATAACCTTGCATAACATTTGAAATATTTTCATTGTTGCATTCATCAGCTTGGGGTTTTTCCTCAATATGTATTTATGAATTTATTCATGATATAGAAAAATGGGATAAATTCCTTAATGAGATGATGATAACCTTGCATAACATTTGAAATATTTTCATTGTTGCATTCATCAGCTTGGGGTATTTATGAATTTATTCATGATATCTCTTGAAAGAGAAGCGGGGAATTGGTGTAGACGTTTACCTGTTTCCATCATTTCTTCATTGAAACATTTTCATTACATGTTTCATGCATATTATAGGGGAATGTTTCAGGTTCTTCTAGAATATTGTTGTGACAGAGAGTGGAAAGTATTCGAAGAACATAGTTATTGTGACATTGATGATGAGGAAGATGTAAGCTACAATAGTGATGATGAATGTGTGACTAAATATTTTAAAGAGAAATTGTCATTTTTTTTTGTTCTGGTAAATAAAAATCATAAAACCATATATAATGAATATTTGGATGAAGAAGAAAGACTTATTCCTGAAGAAACATCTATAGAAACATCTTACACTCAACCTATTTTTAATGAATATGAGGATATTAATGTTGTTTTTTAATGAGAATGTACTACCCCATGTTCCTGAAGATAAGTATCATCTTTCTGATGAACATATCTCAAAACGTTATAAAATATTTTATATTCAAGAGGAGCAAATTCCTACATCATCATCTACAAAAATTTACAATAGAACACCTATCTATGATAAGTATGATGACGATATCAAGTTATTTTATCTAGAGTTTCATTTCTTTCCTATTATTACATTCCGAGGACTCATATCATATCAAGAGAAAATAAAGAGTGAAGGACTGTAGGGCTTAAATTATGACGATACATAAAATTACAACAGTAAGCTACTATATCATATATGTGCAGGACATAATGTTTACGACTCTCGTATATATAAATATAATAATGAAAATGAGCAAGGTTTGGAACTTTAGGATGGAATAGTAAGTGAGGTAGAAATATCACATAGTTTTGAAGAAAGATTAGATGAAGATAATGAACAAGATTATGCATCTACGTGTTTGGAAAGTGATCATTGTATCGAGGAATTTTTTCAATATCATCTTCGAAATAAGCACAACTGTGAGGATCATCCTAGAACAAATAATGAGCAATGAGCAATAATTCGAGGATGCTCAAGGCTAAATATTGCAATTTAAAAGTTTTTTATATCCAATCATTGGTAATCAACCTTTTCATAGTAAGAAGATTTTTGTTTTTCCATCGATAGAGAAAGTGGAAAATAGGCAGATTTTTGTTTTTCCATCGATAGATTGGTGCATTGTTGCTCGTAAGAGAGTGAGATGGCCTCCTCATAAACTTGCAATCTGTGATGAGAAAAATAATGAAAAATATTGGAAATGTCATTATTTGATTGGTCTTGGTGAAATTGAACAAATGGATTTAACAAGGCACAATACCATTTCATGTAACAATTGTGTTACAACTGTTGCAACTTCAAAACGGGGGAAAAATTACAATCATACGATTTTGTGGAGATTTGGATGAATCAAGTTTTAACAGATATGGCATTATGTTCTCAAAAGAATATATGTCCATTTCTCATAAGCATATTGAACATGACATTGAATTTATATTGGCAGGGACTCAATATTTCTTTACTTTGGTAGAGGATGAAACATCAGGGTAAAATTCTTGGGCTTTGTAAGATATTTTCATGGCTTTCTCAGTTATTTGATTTATTTACATAATTTTGTTTTGTTGATTAAAATAGGAAGGTGTGTACATAAATAAGCTTATCATTAAGTAAGTAGTATAATCATTTTATTATAATATATATGTTAAATATTTTGAGTTTACTTTTTCAATAAACATGGTTAGAGTTTGAAAATTTAAGTAAGTAGTATAATCATTTTATTACAATACATATGTTAAATATTTTGAGTTTACTTGACATGGTTAGGGTTAAACATGGTTAGGGTTTGAAAATTGAATATGAAAAAATATTTCTAAAAACTTTATGTTTCAATCATTAGAAATGATCTTTTTCAAAATGATATTTTTGATTTATGATTATTCTTTGAGCGTGTTGTCATTATGAGGTTAGAGAACATTTCTTCAAAACTATGACTTTTTCTCATGATTAAGTTGAAAGGAATGTTATTTTAGTAATCATTTCCTAGAAAATGGTTGGGATGTCAAATTTTGAAATTGATTATCTTAATTTACTCAAAATCTCATATTCATACATAACATTAAATAATATCTCGTCCATGTGGAATATAGAGTTAATACTATGGGGATGGACATATTAAATGGATATACATTATGGTGTGGGAATATCCAACTCATATTCAATAACATGAATCATCCCTCTATGTATAAGAACATTGATTCCTCCCATCTCAAAATGCTCAAAGAATAAATAAAATGGAGATGGTGAAAGGACATTCAATTGGGAAATGCAGGTATCTCCACCAAGGCTATGGATATCTACTAGAAACAGAGCAAGGCCTATAATGTTAGGGTGAATATACCATAGGCTATGGACATTTTTTGGTAGTATAGTGACACTTGAAGACAAGAGATGAATGCTCATATGAATTTTTATTTAATTACTCAATCATTATAAGTCCCCTCAAAATTAACCTTCTCTCAACACTTTAGACCATATTATTGGTAAATGAATACCCATCATATATTTATTTGAGAGGAGAGTAGATAGAAATTTGGAATTCAAGTCTAACTCATTGTGATTGGTTACCTTACAAAACATTAAAGTAAACTAAAAATGAAGAAAAAGAAAACTGTTTCTCTTACTATAACCAACTCGTCATTCACAACATGTTGAGATTTATGTTGCAATTCGATCTATCATTCTTATTGCATATCTACTAAAATATTGAGAGAAAAAGGCATTTCACCACGTATTATGGTTTTTTTCTTTTATTTATAAATAAGTAATGAAGTTTGAAAAATAAAAGGAGAGATATTTCATTGAAAATCTAGAAGATTAATCTCATTCACATTTTGACAAGAAGATATGTTGTGCTAATATATTTGCATATGCGAATAATCTTTGATTTCAATAGACCATATATATATATATATATATATATATATATATATATATATATATATATTGTTTTTTTTTAATTTATCTAGAAGATATGCTAAAATATTTGGATATGCGAATAATTTTTGATTTCAAAAGACAACATTTAGGAATAATCATTTTTTTTATCTACATAAATATGTCTAGCCATACCATTAAGCTTTTTTCAGGTCGAAGTATATAAGATAGAAAAAATATTCACATGTAAAATTATTCACATGTTTTGTGCACACATATAAATATGGAAAATTTCCATTAATAGTAACAAACACTAATATGGGCATGTATAATGAGCTTTACATAAAATACACCAAATAGGGATATGGATAGGTTATTTTCTATGTTAGTATATTCATAAATAAAATAAAAATCATTCTTTCTATTTCTTTTGAGATGCATATGCACTACTAACCTATTTGAATATTGAGAACTTCTCTAGTAAAATTTATGATTTAAAGGTGTAGCACAAAGAATAAAAATTGGAAAAAACATACTTAAGAACATCCATTGAAGAATTATTTTGGAAATCATATCAATAATAAGAGATGTGAAGAACTCAGGCATTCAAATATGCTCAATGCTTCTTTGTTCTAGTCAAATATGAAGTATCGTGATTAGGAAATTAGGCCATGGATTTAGATGTTGATAGAGAAGAAAATTCGTTTCAGAATGAAGAATTACTCCATGCTAATGAAAGAAGGAACACGTCTGTGATTTTTCATGCGTCAAAGGGAAACACCTTCCCCCAGTTGGACGTAGATGTTGTAACTCCAAAATTTTACCAAAAACTTTATGAAGAAAAATATATATATATATATATATTTTTGTTTTGAGGTCCTTTAGGAAACCTCCAAGGAAATTATATGAAAAATATTTCATAGTTCATGATAAAATGAGCTAGAGTAAAATATTCACATCAATCTACCTCTTTCTTTGCCATGGAATACCTCAGGAATATGTTCATTTGATAAAGTTAAAGTTTTTCTCATTCGCCAAAATCCTTATAATGTTCTAAGAGATAGCTTGAGATATAAAGTATGGAGGCCTTTTCCAAGCCTCCATAGGGTGCCTTGTCATTCTTCCCTTTCCATGAACAACATAGGACAACATAGATGCATTAAATTTTGGTTCAAAATATTCTTTAATAACTTTATATGAATGATAATGAATATTTCTATTAGGTAAGTTACCTTCAAGTGATTATTATACCACTTTCATCCACTTGAATGTGTTTATTATTTATTCACCACACACTACTTAGTATAGGTATGGGAAATGGACCCATATTATAGAACTCTTGACCTCTATATTGTGGAGTTACAAATGTAATATTTATTTCCCGTTTTATCACTTGCAGATCAATTCTAGGAGGAGAGTGGACATTCCCATGAATAGTTTTTAGAAAATCATGCTATCCAACAAGAGATTGCACCACAATAAATTCTTCACCAAAAGGTTGTGTACCAGTCGCCTCTCTAATTTTATCCATAGTATAATTAGCTCCAAGTAAATCCATCATCACCTGGTCATCCACAAAAACTTATCTAGATGAAATATTAATTTGAGGTTCACTAGAAGTCTAAATTGGATTGGCCTCTATTGAAATCCTATTCTTTGCTTGTTCTCATGGAGGAGAAACAATAATGGCATATATTGTAATGGATTTTTTATTTTCCTTTGTTAAAATCACACATTTTCTCACACCTAACCTTTCTTTTTCTCTTTCTTCAATCACTTTTCCAATGTTTTTTTCTTTCATTGAAGAATTTCTACCTCAATTGCATAGGTTTCCCATGTTCAAAGAGAAAAATTGTCTTCCACTTACACCAAAAGAAAAAAAATGGATTCCAAAATTTCCCTTCCATTTATACAACAAGACAAAAAATGCTTTCGAAGTACAACAAAATACCAATAGTGTCTTACAAAAGTTCCCTTCCATTTGTACAAAAAGAAAAAAAAAACTTCTAATTAAATCAAAAGCCCAAAAATTCCTTCCAATTATAGAAGAATACAAAAAATTATTTCCAATTACACCAAAAGATCAAAAGTGCCTTCCAAAATTTGTCTTCCAATTATACGAGAAGACAAAAAATGTCTTCTAGTTACACCAAAAGGACAAAAATGCCTTCCAAATTTTTCCTTCCAATTATACAACAAGAAAAAAAATTCCTTCCAAGTACACCAAATGACCAAAAGTGCCTTCCAAAAGCTTCCTTCCACTTATATAGAAAGACAAAAAATGTCTTCTAATTACACCAAAAGACCAAAAATTCCTTCCAATTATACAACAAGATAAAAAATTCCTTCCAATTATACAACAAGACAAAAAATGCCTTCCAATTACAACAAAAGACCAAAAGTTCCTTCCAACATTTGTCTTCCAGTTATACAACAAGACCAAAAATTCCTTCTAATTACACCAAAATACCAAAAATGTTTTCCAAAAATTTCCTTCCAATTATACAACAAGATATAATTTTCCTTCCAATTACACAAACTTTCCTACCAATTACACAAAAACACAACATTTCTTTCAAATGACACTAAAAAACAAAAAAACAACTTGATGTTGTTTCTTTTGCATGTGTAGTTCAAGTGACTACCATTTTTGGGGGAGAGAAATAGGATGAGAATTGTGCTCTATGCAAGTGGAAAATGTTCATAGGAGAGTGAATGATCCCCAGAATGTGTGTTCACTTTAACGTGCATGTGTTCAAAGTCATGTGGGAAAGAAAATGAGTCAGCCACAATGTATGGCCTCATTTATTTTCCTCACAAGAGCATGTGCACGATCTTAATGCAATGGGATTTTTTTTTTATATTCACCATGTAACTTTAGGAATAATGGTGTGTAGGGGCTTGGATACAACTAGGGCCTAGGGGCCTAGGATTAAAATTGATTTGAGGTATAGGGTAGTGGTTAGGGAACTAGGATTAAGGTGTAGGGGTTTTTGGGTTACCCTAAAGTGGTATTGAAATGGGGAGCTTAGGGCATAGGTGTGGAGGAGCATACGATTTGGGTATAGGTGAGGGCCTAGGGGTATATGGGGATAGGTCCCAAGTGGAGGGAATTTTTTAGGCATAGAGGGGTATACTAGTCAATGAGAGGTATGGGAACAAGAATACATAGGTCCCCCTCTAACAATATACCCCTCCCAACCACTCTCCCTGACATTCCACCACTATCCTCCATTATTTCTCTCTTCCCCTCTCTCTATACACTCTCACTCACAAAGGGGGGTATAGAAGGAGGGAGGTAAATAGGCACAAAAGGAGATGGGTGGCTATATATATATATATATATATATATATATATATCGAAGGAGAGATATAGTGGTATGGAGGGTGAGAGAGAGGGGGTTGGAGAGATAAATAGGGAGAGAGAGTGAGATAGAGGGGGGTGGAGATAGAGGGAGGTATAGAAAGGTAGAGAGAGAGAGAGAGTAGGGAGGTAGAGAGAGGTAATATATATATATATATATATATATATATATATATAGAGAGAGAGAGAGAGAGAGAGAGAGAGAGAGAGGTAAAAGTAAGAAGGATAGTGGGAGGGACTGTTAGTGGGGGAAAGAGAGAGAAGGGTAGAGAGAGAATGAGTGAGAGTGAGAGTGAGGAGAGAGAGTGGGGTAGGAGATATAAAGGGGTTATAGAGGGCGGGAGGGGTAGAGGGGAAGAGGGAGAGGGGAGATAGATGATTTTTTTTTGTGGGTAACCTTAATAAGAAAAAAAAGGAAAATACAGTGATAACAAAAGGAAAATAATATTCCAAAGAAGATAAGTGGTGTCTAAACACACTATTTCAACACTTGAGAAAAATTCATTATGATTAGAACATAATAATGGATGATAGATGTTTCAATGGTCATTACACACACGTCTATCGACCCATGGGGTCCTTTATTTATACTCTCTATATCTAACCAATTTTGATCTTTAAACTATAGTGGATATTCCACTAGAACATTTTGTCACAAAAAATATTATAAATAAAACTGAAATCTACACTATGAAGGTTAAATTCCTTTATATTTCAAAATATTTAGTTTATGATTTTTCTACATGTGAATGAAATAGATAAAATGCATATAAGAGAGAAAAATAAAACACAATAAAAAACCATAAAAAAAATAACACAAATATTTTCTTTGGGAAACCCTTATGGGAGAAAACCCAGCTAGAAGGTGAGGTTGTTTTGCTCTCTTTTCTCCAGTATGGGAATAATGCAAGTAAAAAAGGAGAGGGAACTCTTTATGGATTTACCTGAGACCTATGTCTTGCTAGGTTTCTATAGAAAATTAACCCCCTCTATTATGCTATCTACTTTCCCACTCCCATTTGTTCTGCTATACTATGCAATAAAATACAATAAAATAGAATGGAATCCCTTCTCCTCGTAGTGGCACTCTATTTAACATATCATGATAGTCGTCCAGGGTTAGGGAATTGACTTCCTCAACCCTAAATTAGTGATCAATCTTGGACCTTATAAAATTTTCTTATAAAATCGACTATGTGGCTATACCGACCCATTTAAGTAATGGAGGATAATGTGGTATCCACTCACACCATGGTGATCAATATGGTTGGTCAACTTGTGAGAGGCATAATTTTCACATATGAACTATGATTGAGGCGATTATTGCACCATTGCAAAGGTATGAATGTGTATAATTTAGACTATGGATAAATGTAGTGGCCGAATTAAATTAAACATCCATTAATTCCACAACATCCACTAATTCTACAACATAGCAGTAAAATTCAAGAATTTCTTTAATTTAGCACATTTGCATACAAATTTATCAATAATAATAAAATTTTATAATAGATTAAAAATAATGCATAATTTTAAATACCTGAACCTGATGTTAAACCACTGGTTGTTCGCTTGCCTTGTTGACTACTGCTGCACTGTAAAACGCTACCCAAAACCTAGTTCCACCCTGCCAACTAGGTAACTTCCTAGCTCCAGGATATCATATGGATATCCTGGCCCCCGTGCCCAAAACCTCCAGCAACCCCAGTGCCTGACTGATACAATCCTCTCTCCAAAACTCCACTCCCCTCTGCAAAATCCAAGAGCCCTCCAAATCAATCCCCCATCTTCCGTAGAATGACCTCCTATAAACCTCCTTCCCCTCCATATTCCTCCTTCACCAAATTCCCCCTCATTTACTCCCTACCTAACCCATTTATTACCTTCTTATCCTTTCGCTGTTAATGCCCCTTACCCCCCTTTATTTAATATCTTATCCCTTTCCATGTATGTAACTCTTAATTTAATAAAATAATTTATTAACCCCCCTTTAATCCTTTACTTAATTAATTAATCCTTGACAATTATGAATGATTAATTAATAATAAATAATTAGTTAGTGTATTTTAAGAAATAATTATTGTTTAGCTAATCTTTTAGGACATTTATATTATTAAATTAATTATAATTAATAATCATACATATCTATTTAAGAAGGGTTGTTACATACACCCACCCTTCAGGAAACTTCATCCCGAAGTTAAGGTATCTTATGGTACAAAGGACAAGAAACATGGTTCACACATTCATAACAAGTAACCGAGATTATTAGTAAGTAAGTCAATAAAACTCATAAATACTAGTGTATATGTACAAGAATTGCATGTGTAGCTAGTACATACAATTCTCGTGCATCCAATCCAGTCAACAAGACTAGTCTTTTATAAAAGACAACAAACCAATCAATTGTTTGAGAAATCCTTTAATTACTATTATCGGGTTCGACAATGTTATTTTAAACAACTATGGTTTAGTTATGAAATTATGAATATTCATATATATACATTTCTCTTTTTTTTCTCTTTTTTTTTTTGAAGGGAAAACATTAAATTCCACCACAAGACAGATCTCCATACTTTCTCAGCTATTACTACTCATCCTTCCTCCCTGACCTACTTCCATCTCCATTCCTATCCTTCCTCTGATATACTATCTTGGAGCATCAACTATATTGACCTAACTCCAAATAGAACCCGTAAGCGAAAGTGTCGCTATCTTGACCAAGATTCCCTAGCAAGCATCTGACAGTCATCATCACATGTCTTGGGGAGCGTGAACTAACACTGTCCTCCCATGACTTCAGGTTTCGGAGGATACACAGTGGGAAATGCCTCCACCCCTCCTAGTCATAACTAGGGTCCACACCCTACAATGGAGGATACATGGTGGGAAATGCCTCCACCCCTCCTAACAGGACTAGGGTCCACACGCTACAATGGAATATACAGTGGAACCGTGTTGCTAGAGGTTTTTTCATCGTTTATTTGGTTTTGGGCAGTGTCATCACCATAATGTTTCTCGGTTAGTGGTTCTGATATCCACTTTCATCATCATTATCCCTTGGCTATTTCATAGCCCATAACCTGTAGATTAGTCTGTAACACAAACTCATACATTTCTATGCATTATCATCATGTAATTGCATACTAGCATCATTTCAATTTGGTATCCATGTACCGATAAATTAACATCAAAGTTTTCCACTTAGAAATATATCTCATAATATCCCATAATTCAATTTTCGACACCCATTCATAAGATTATCATTTACCCAAATAGATTGCATCATATCCAACATCATTCTAATAGTATTTTAAACATTCATAAAATTATTCATTCTCACAATGTGTTGCATCATATACATCATCATCAATAACATTTAAACATTCATAAAATTTACATGCACGTAGTAGATCGCATCATATACATCATCACCAATAACATTTATACATTCATAAAAGTTCATAAATTGTAAAGTTTAAGTGTATCACTTCATAGTTTCACTGTGACTTAGAAAATAAAGTATATAGGCCTCAGGTAATCTTGGCTGTCTAAGTCAAAAGGTGGTGTTACATACACCCCACCTTCGAGAAACATGTTCTCGAGGTGGTCAAAATAGTGAGGGATAGTCTCGCCG
>ML779325.1:234392-248449 GCA_009831015.1 Picea engelmannii
TTTAGTCTCTGCCTAATCTGAATCACCTGTTCCTCCATTTCTTGAATCAATTTTGGCCCAACTGTTACTCGGTCTTCTAGTCTATCCCAACTCAATGGCGTTCTGCATGGCCTTCCATACAAAGCTTCGTAGGGTGGCATTCCGATGGAGCTATGATAACTGTTATTGTAGGAAAACTCTACCAAAGGTAGGTACTTCTCCCAATGGGTTTGATTATCCTTTACATACATCCTAAGCATGTATTCCATGACTTGATTTACTCTCTCAGTTTGCCCATCTGTTTCAGGATGATAAGCTATGCTTAAGTTCAATTGAGTCCCCAACACTGACTGTAAACTTGTCCAAAACCTAGAAGTGAATCTGGAGTCCCTATCTGAAATGATCTTCTTAGGTATCTCGTGCAAATGGATAACCTCACTTACAAACACACGTGCCACATCGGTGACATCGTAAGTGTCTCTAACCAGAATAAAATGAGCACTCTTGGTTAACTTATCCACTATCACAAGAATGGCATTGTGTCTATGAGATGTGAGTGGCAACCCCACAACAAAATCCATAGAGATGACTTCCCACTTGGACATAGGGACATCATGTGGTTGTAGGAGGCTTGCCGGGTGATGGTGGTCGGCTTTCACCTGTTGACACTCTAGGCATTTGGTGACAAAATGGACTACATCGTGTTTCATGCCTACCCAAAAGAAGAGCTTCTTCATATATGCGTACATCTTCATCACTCCCGGATGTGCACAATAAAGTGATCTATGGGCTTCCTTTAGTATGATGCTTCGAATATACCCATTCTCAGGGTTGTACATCCTTCCTCGATATCTTAACAATCCATCTGTTTCCAGACTATATCCTTCATACTTTGGGTCTAACTGCCTCCCGCTCTGGAGGTTTGAAGTAACCTTTAAATACCGACTGTCTCCTGGGAGTTGTGTCAACACATGTTCCTTCATATTGACCTTTAAGGTTACCAAGGAGAAGATACGTGGTCTCCTACTCAAGGAATCTGCAACCACATTTTCCTTTCCCTTGATGTACGAAATACCAAAATCGTACTCACTCATAAACTCACTCCATCGCCTTTTCCTGGCATTCATATCTCTTTGAGTGAATAGATGTTTTAAACTTTGATGGTCTGTTTTGAGCTCAAAGTTTCACCCCACAAGATAGTGCCTCCAAATTTTCAGAGCTAGCATTATAGCTGCCAACTCTAAATCATGAGTCGTGTATAGCTCCTCATGTTTCTTCAACTTCCTTGATGCATAAGCTATCACTCCTCCATCCTGCATTAGAACGACTCCCAACCCTTGCTTCGAGGCATCCGTGCAGACCGTGAAGTCCTTTTCCATATCCGACACTCGTAGAATTGGCGCACTAGTTAGTAAACTATTAAGCTCAATGAATGCACTATCACATTCTTCTATCCATTCATACCTGACCCCTTTGCATTGCAAAGTGGTGATGGGTTTCTCTATTTTTCAGAATCCTTCTACAAATCTCCAGTAATAACCTGCTAGCCCCATGAAGCTTCTCACCTCATGGGCATTTTTCAGCACTGGCCACTCCATAATGGCCTTTACCTTTTTTGGGTCCACAGAGATTCCTTCGCCAGAAATGATATGTCCTAAATAGTGGATCTCTTTCTGGAAGAAGGAACACTTCGACAACTTCCCATACAATTTGTTCTCTCTAAGGTAGGACAACACTATTCGCAAGTGTTCCTCATGTTCTCTTTTATTCTTGGAATAGATGAGGATGTCATCTAGAAAGACTTGTACAAAATGGTTTAAGTACTTCCGGAATACGCCGTTCATGAGGCTCATGAATACTTCTGGCGCATTGGTCAATC
The DNA here is from genome assembly GCA_009831015.1 of Picea engelmannii. Classification (NCBI taxonomy): domain Eukaryota; kingdom Viridiplantae; phylum Streptophyta; class Pinopsida; order Pinales; family Pinaceae; genus Picea; species Picea engelmannii. The sequence goes on from ML779325.1 coordinate 236,251, forward strand.
TTAAAGGTACTACTACAAAATCGTAATGTCCAAACCGAGTTCGAAAGGAATTTTTTGGGATATCACCTTCCTTAATCCTTAACTGATGATACCTTGATCGCAAATCGATCTTTGAGAATACTACTGCTCCTTTCATCTGATTGAAGAGGTCATCTATTTGCGGCATCGGGTACCTATTATTCACTATAGCACGGTTCAAGTCCCTGTAGTCTATACACAGTCGTAAGGATCCATCCTTCTTCTTTACAAAAATTACCGGTGTGCCCCAGGGTGAGACACTGGGCCTTATTAGCCCTAAGTTCAGTAACTCTTTCAACTGCATTTTCAATTCACAAAGTTTTTGCGCTGTCATCCGATACGGAGTTTTGGAAATTGGTTCTGCACCAGGTTTTAGCTCAATGGTAAAATCAAGCTCCCTCTCAGGAGGTAACCCTGGTAACTCGTTCGGAAAAACATCCTGAAATTCTGACAGTACCGGGTACTGATCCAATGAGGGTCCCTTCCTTTCCTTCACTGCTTCCACTACATAAATTCGACACCCTTGGCTCAATCATCGCTTAACCTTCATAGTTGATATAAAGCGTAATGACACTTTTCTCTGTACACCTTGGATCTCTACTGATCTTCCTTCATCATCGACACAAAGCACCCTCTTTGCGAAACAATCTACCAAAGCTCGATGAGCTGCTAACCAATCCATTCCAATGATTAGGTCATATGCCCCGAGGACAGTGACGTATACCTTCAACTTGGTAGTACACACTCCCAGGTCTACTATACAATTATGAACACTAGGTCCTACCACTTGTTTTCCCCCCGAAGCCATCTCGACTTGTTTAAAGTCATCGTTCTTGTAGGCTGCCAACCCACTCTTTTCTAATGCAGATGGTGAAATGAAACTATCTGTCGCACCAGAATCAAATAAAATCTTGACATTGATATGATTTAGTGTACCTAATGACTCCACCACCGTGGATTGATGTTCGGACTGGCAGTTATTAACCGCTACGTAAATATGGTGGCTGCTACTTGCTCTCCCCATCGATGCCTTTTCTTCTCTATGCATGAACCCTAATTGTAACTCTGGGCAGTCACACTGGTAATGGGGTCCTCCGCACTCCCAACAGGTAACACGAGATTGGCCCTGTGCACTGTTATGTGACTGTCTCTGAAATGAGTTCCTTCCCCTTGAACCCCTGCCCCTACTCGCTGTTCCCTGAGATGGTCGTGGACCTGTCTGCACCGTCGACGATGAACGGGATGCTGCACTCACTGCCATTGAAATCCCTGCAACTACTGTCCTTGGCGCGACTCTGTTACCATATGGTGGTGGCCTTGAGCCCCCTCCCCTAGGAAAATTCCTCGGGGCCTTTCCTATGAATCCAGGGTGATGCGAAAATGTCGGTCTTGTACCCCCAGTCAAGTTCATATGTTCTTCTACATAACACACATTTTCCACCACTTCCGCTACTGAAGACGGTTTCCACATCCGCACCATAGTTCTTATCTTAGGGTTCAATCCATAGACAAAGTGCTCTGCCTGTCGTTGGTCATTGTCCATATATGAAACATATTTGACCAGTTCCATAAACCTGATCTCATATTCTTCTACAGTACTGTTTCCCTGTACTAAGGCATGAAATTCCCCTACCTATTGTTCCTCGTAGTATGTTGGTAGATATTTCCTCCGGAACCTCTCCTCAAAAAGTTTCCAAGATACTGTGTCTGGGGTAAGGTGCAGTTGTCTTTCCAGGTTGCCCCACCAGTTCAAGGCGCTGTCCCTCAACTGAAAAATGGCGATCTTTGCCTTTGAGTTGGATGCATAGTCCCTTAAGGAAAAACACCTTATCATGCCTTCCAACCATGCTTCCGCATGTTCACTGGTGCGATCCCCGACAAACTCCGGAAGTTTGATCTTCTGCAATTCTCGCGTGATGTCTTCAGGTGGAGGTCCTCCCCCTGAATCCCTTGACGCTTCTGGATTACCCGTTCCAGACAGTGGGCGTTACACTTTAGTCCCTACCGGTTGTTGCCCCTTTAAAGTCTCGCTAATGGCTTCCAATGAGCGCAGTATGAGGGCTAGTTCGGGCGATGGTCGTGGTGGCACTGGCGGTGTTGGCGGTGCTTGAGATGACGCTCCCTTGCCTCGACTCCTTTGAGTCCTAACCATCCTGTATGCTTTAACCTGCATCACCCCAAAGTTGTTAGGGTGAGTTCAAGGACGTTTCAAATTAGTGCTACTTAAACTTAGAAATAGGGTTAGGCATAAGTTTTCTTTACTTGTCTGTAAACAGACATTACTCCATTAGGGGATTGGCTAGGTTAGGGTTAGGGTTAAGCATCTAAGATTGGTTTCTTTGCCCCTATGAAAATAACTATTGGTTCCCTTGCCCTGTAGCTACGTTAGCCTTTCACCTCACTCGCCACTTCCTAAGCTTACTCTCCTAGTGCATATGTCGCCTCCTTCCCGCTTGTCCTAGTCTAAGCCCTTTTTAACTTTTTGCTTACAACTTGATTAAAGTGAATTCCGACCTTATGTTTATTAATTTACGCCGAAAGGAACACACCTATTGACAATGGGCACAATTAATGATCTTTTAATCTTATTTAACCTTAAACCATTATTTGATGGCTATGCATTGAAGATGCTGGCATATTCTTAGACATCCTCCAAAATCAATGGGTCAGATTTATCGTTCATAACTTTCTTGCATTTATCAAGGCATCCGTTAACATGTTTACTTTTTAACATTTACCTAATCACATAAAAAAATTTGCTGTAAGGTTATATAATTACCACGTTTAATGATTAAATAGGATTAAACCGCGACATCTAAATAATTATTCCCAACTGCCAGCCACGTTTCGGCGTTCACCAATGCTATGTACCTTTCGGCATTAGTGTTCTTCTTAAGGCGCTTCGCTTGGTGGGTGGTCTTGGGTATGACAATTAAAGTATTTATATGTGAAATTATTTGTAAAAGTCACATCGTGTGGTGCGTTGGCAGGCGGACTTTGTAAAGACTTGACCGGTGGGGAGGTCCGGGGTTCGATCCCCATGGACTCCATAAATTTTTCTTAGCCCTATATTACTCAAACTTAACTAATATTTTAATTAACTCTTAATAAAATTAATAAAGTTAATTAGTTTAATAGTTTAATTAGTTTTACTTAACTTATTAATTAAACTTTATTAATTTCCTAATTATACTTTATTATTATTATTATTTTTATTTCATCAAATGATATATATATAAGACAAAATTTAATAAATAAATAAAATACGATATTTACAACTCAAATTAAAAGTAAACCATTTTTTTTTTTAAATATACTTTGTATTGGCAACGTGGGGATTGCATGCCGCCCACCTGCCCCAAGACTCTCGAGTCGACAACGTGGGGCTTGCATGCGGCCCACGTGCCCTTCGTTCTCCTTATTTGGAATACCATGTGTATGCGCAGAATGGAACTACAGTGTGAAATCCAGGCTGGAAGACCAAATGCTTCAACCACTTACACAATATTTGCAGAGAAGAACATTTCCGCATGCTAGTTTTTTCCTCAATATTTTATTTTCGTAAGCTTCGATGCATGCTTTAATTTCGCTAAAGTGTTTAATATTCATGGAAAATTCACTATTCAGACCCAGCAGCTGTGATAGAGAGATTTCCTGATTTACTCAAGAAGTTTCAAGAAGTGTATGAAGAATCGAATCTTGTCCAGGTTGCAAAAGTTCTTAGGCCGCTCACGCTGGGTCTTATCTTGTCTCTTTGCCACAGTAGGACTAACGCATTGCTGTATGAGTATTCTACTCCTATGGACGTTTATAAACACTTGGCTAGTTTGAGAAGTCGTGACGATGAGAATTTAGACAATGGAGTAAGAAACCCCTGAAAATGGCAGATGATAAAGTATTAGGGATTCGACCTCAAATAGCTTCATATAGGGTGTCTATGGAGCATGGGAAGGTTACACCAGGGTTTGCGATGTCTGGTCTGCATCGAGGTTTGGTAGTTGGAGGAAGAGCAAGTGGATTGACTACAAATATATCAATCAGGTATGTTTGCACCATTGGAGAAGTATTAGACAAGGTGGACGCCATACCCGAATACATTAACGATGTTGCACAGGTATTGGGTGAAAATAGCATTTTCATGGATACAACAAATATAACTCAGGCCGTGAGTGAAGTGGCATCTTTGCAATATGCCATTGAAGCTGTTCGTGCACATTCTGGGTTACCAGGTATGATATTGACTCAACCAGTTAGGCATACTCAAATTTAGTTTAGCCATCAACTCAGCACTTGAAGGCATTTAATTGGGAAATTCTGGTGGTAGATGATCCAATTGTCAACGCATTTTGCCTTCCCGGTGGGAAAATAATGGTTTTCACTGGATTGTTGAATGCATTTCCTTCTGATGCAGAGGTCACCATAGTTATCTCTCACGAGGTACGTTTGTTTTCTGAAGATTGTTAATTTTGGGCACTGCTCTGTTGCATCTAAGTAATTTATTAGCATTAATGCTTTAATCAAGGAACCTCTGAGCATACAAAGGTTGTGATTGACTATGGGGCACTGCCTGTATTATTTGAGCTTCTTAACTCCATGAATGATGATGTTTGAGAACATGTCGTTTGGGCTTTGGGAATATTTCTGGAGAATCTCCAGAATATAGAGATAGCTCACTCAGTCATGGAGCATTGAGGCACGTTATTGCCCAGTTTAATGAGACTGCCAGAATTTCAATGATAAGAAAAACTACCTGGACTCTCTCAAATTTTTGTCATCATAAACCCCAACCTCAATTTGATCAGGTAAGCAGAATACATTTTCTGGCTCTTCTGCGTTTTAACTAAATTTTAGCCATGTTTATCTGACCATCTACATTTTGGTCACAGATTTGTCTTTCATGAAATTAACTGTCCATCTGAATGTAGGTGCCTTCTATAGTTTAGCAATATATTTGGCTGTATTCCTAGTGTTTGTATGAATCTTCTGATATTCATTCACTCTCTTATAGTAGGACTAGATATGTGGTTGTCTGCCTTTTGTTAATTTGTATTTTGCCTCTAGTTTAACTGTATGTTATCAGTGTGAGGTTTATATCTCCGTCATTGATTTTTCCTCCAAGGTGTTTTTCTATTTGTCATTTGAGTTTATTGTTGTATAAGATCCCGATTTAACCTTTTGTCATGGAGCTCAATCTACCAACTAATGCAAGTGATCTCAATTTCTAGTTGATATTTGGGTTGCATATTTTCTCTTATTCCCAGTACATTTCCAGACTGTAGTTTTTATGCTCTGTGCCGGGTATGTTGTGGATTTTCCTTCAAATTTCTCTGTTCGTGAACTTCTTTCTAGTCTTACTACCTTATGCCGGTGCTAAATTTGTGGATTTTGATTTAAATATCCTCTAGTTCAAAAACCTTTCACTTCTTTGGCTCCCTCGTGGACTCTCTTCTTAGCGCCCTGTGTGGGTTGTCTTGTGGCTTGGCATGTGATGCGACTTTGGTCTTCGGCTCATAATAATGGCTTAGATCTCGATTCTATGCTTGAAGATAGGGTTTGATGGATTATAAACCTTACATGATTGTGAAAGGTGTTTTAGAGATTGAATTCTGCTAAATCTTAAATTTTAAAATCTTATTTAATAAATTGCTAGAAATCTAAATTGTTGAAGAAATATATCAAGAAAGAGGCAATACAAAATTATTAGTTTCCTAAAGTGAATAGTAAAATTTTACTGAAGGTACAAAATACAAAATATATTTCATTTCAGAAAAATATGCATGACTAACAATTATAGGATGTGTAATGAAATATTTTTTTTTAATTCATATTGTTTATTTATATTTACATTTGTTTATCTATTATCAAAATAATAGTGCGTTTGGTTTGGAGGTTAGGTGGGACTGGAGCTAGAGCTTGGAGGCTGAGAACTTGGCCCATAGGCCCAGATTTCAACCTAAGACACTCTGATACCAAATGTAGTGGCCGAATTAAATTAAACATCCATTAATTCTACAACATAGCAGTAAAATTCAAGAATTTCTTTAATTTAGCACATTCGCATACAAATTTATCAATAATAATAAAATTTTATAATAGATTAAAAACAATGCATAATTTTAAATACCTGAACCTGATGCTAAACCACCGGTTGTTCACTTGCCTTGTTGACCGCTGCTGCACTGTAAAACGCTGCCCAAAACCTAGTTCCACCCTGCCAACTAGGTAACTTCCTAGCTCCAGGATATCATATGGATATCCTGGCCCCCGTGCCCAAAACCTCCAGCAACCCCAGTGGCTGACTGATACAATCCTCACTCCAAAACTCCACTCCCCTCTGAAAAATCCAAGAGCCCTCCAAATCAATCCCCTATCTCCCGTAGAATGACCTCCCGTAAACCTCCTTCCCCTCCATATTTCTCCTTCACCGACTTCCCCCTCATTTACTCCCTACCTAACCCATTTATTACCTTCTTATCCTTTCGCCGTTAATGACCCTTATCCCCCTTTATTTAATATCTTATCCCTTTCCATGTACGTAACTCTTAATTTAATAAAATAATTTATTAACCCCCCTTTAATCCTTTACTTAATTAATTAATCCTTGACAATTATGAATGATTAATTAATAATAAATAATTAGTTAGTGTTATTTTAAGAAATAATTATTGTTTAGCTAATCTTTTAGGACATTTAGATTATTAAATTAATTATAATTAATAATCATATATATCTATTTAAGCAGGGTTGTTACAATAAATAGTAAGGTTTGGACCATAAAAAATTGTCATTTGATGCCTCAAAGTGGCTCTGAAAGATTTTAGATATTTTTTTGGACCCAAATTTCCAAATATGAACCAATCACTAAAATGGCTCTACAAGTTGATTCCTCCAATTTTTCACCCCTAAAGAATTGAGATAGATGGAAAATAATATAATGATCCAATACAGATCAAAGTTCCTTAAATTGAGGAATATATGGTCAATAAATAATAGTCAGTAGTTGTAGTGGATTTTAACCAGCCTACATTGTATTGTCGACCAATCAACTCACGTAATTGACCTGAACATCTAGTTGTCCAAAACATAGTCAATTTCTTGGCTAGTCGACCCATTAATTAGCAATATGAAACTACTAGTCTACTGCTCAACCAAATATTTCCATCTTCCAATCAATTGCTCGACTCATTGTCTCTAGCTTCTAGTCAACTACTTGATTGATTGTCTCTAACTACTAGTCAACAACTTGACTGACTATCTCCAATAGAGATTTGATGAACCATCAGAACCCGAAGGTTCCAACATCCCCTCATCAACACACATTTTCAGAGGTTTAGGAGTTGAAATTGTGTCAGTAGGACACCCTCCATAATCACATCTCCTTGAAGATCGAGTATATTTCATATCTTAACAAATTTGGATTTGGAAAATGGTTTTGTAAATAGATCAATAGTATGATCATCATTTTTTGAATCGACAGGAGCGACAAACTTCTCTTAAACCAACTATCTCAAGTAGTGAGCATGAAGGTCCACGTGCTTCATTTTACTATGTGAAACAGGATTATTGGCAACCCAAATAGCACTTTGATTGTCACAATAGATAGCATTTGAGGCCTTGATAGAATGAGAAAAATAGAGGTCCAATTTTGAAGAGAAATACATAGCCAAAAGTAGAATGTTGATCGACATTAATTCCTTCCTAGTTAGAGTTAGCGAAGCTGACTAAGAAGTATAAACTATGATAATACTTCATACCAATATGAGAGGTACCCTTGATTTAACAAAAAAATTCCTTCTATGGATTTCCAATGGATTTCGCGTGGATCCTACATAAACTAGGAAAACACACTAACAACAAAGAACATATTAGGGAAATTTTGAGTTAGATAAATAAGACTACTGCCCAATTGTTGATAAAGTCCATGGTTGACTTACGGATACTGAAAGTCCTTATTCAAAAAAAAAGAGTAGTACATGACTTACAATTGGACATCTTAAATTGTTTCAATAGATCCAATACATATTTAGACTGAGAGAGTAACAAACAATAAAACAAAGGTAAAAATCGAAGATCTAGAAAGTAATGTAGAAGACAAAGATCTGTCATATCAAAGGTGTCAGCAAGTTGTCTCTTCAATATAATAAATAGATCAATATTATTTCCATTTATGAAAAAATCATCAACATATACAACAATAATCAAGGTATCACCATTATCATGTAATACATAAATATTGTGATCAGACTCACAATGTTTGGATCCAATATTGAGAAGGAAGCACTCAACATTTTCAAACCATGCCCTTGGAGCATATTTAAAACCATAAAGAGTCTTCTATAGTCAAAAAATAAGATTGAAATATGTCATAAATCCAAGGGGTTGTTCTATAAAAATTGCTTCATATAAGTGGCCATGAAGAAAAAAACTTTTAACATCTATTTGGTGGATCATCAATTCAAAGCAAGTAGAAAGGGAAAGGATCAGTTGAACATAATTCATATTTGAAATAATATAAAAGTTCACAAGTGTAGTCGATGCCTTCTTGATGAGAAAATTATTTCACAACAAAAAAATATTTGTCATGTTAAATAACACCTTTAGAGGAAAATTTGGTCTTATAAACCCATTGACATATCACAATGTTCTTCCCCTAAGGTTGAGGAACTAAATTCCAAGTGTGACTATTTAAAAGAGAGTTAATATAATCTTGCATAACTTCCTCCCATTCCTTACACATATGAATAAGCAACAAGATCACAAGTCGGAAGAAAATGATTCATCAAAGAATCAATGGGTTCTTTCCTCTGACTGTGAGTCTATCAGCCTGAAGATATATCACCAAAATTAGGTTCAACAAATTCAATCGTATTAGAATCCCACTTAGGGAGACAAGGGGATGGTGAAGCGATATTCACTTTTGAAGGTTGACTGGGAGAAGTAAGAGTTTTATTTAGAGAATATCAAGGACCATTCGATCTATAAATAGAGGTAGATCGTCCAGTCAACTCAGGAATAGAGTTCGAATCCCCTATTAAAAAAATGAAAAAAGGAACACGTGATCCATTGTATGAAATAATACCAAAAGGATCATTTTGTAATATACTAGAAGAAGCATTCAATAAATTAATTCTTAAAGAATTATCATAAAAAAATATTTTTCCCCTGATAATGATATATTATTTGAAAGGTTCAAACAACCGATATGATTTGGATTCTTTAGAGTAGCCCATCATGATGCAAGAATAAATATTTGGATATAATTTATTCCCATAGTCATTTGAAATATGGGACCAAGAATTACATCCATATATTTTGACGTGGCCAAATGAGGGTTTCTTTCCACACCATCTCTTTATTGGAGTCACAAAACTAACATATCTAGTCAGAACACAATTCAAGAGATAGTTGGCATAATAAATAACTTCATCCCAAAACTTAGTCAATAGATATTTGGCTAGCAAAAGGCATCGAGCCATCTCGACCGAAGTTCGGTTATTTCTTTCTTCTATGACATCCCATTGTGGAATATGAAGATCAAACCTTTACCAAGAGATAGATGACTGAGAAATATATTTTTCAAATGGCCGATTCATATGCTCTCCACCATTATCAAATATCAAATACTTGATAGGTCGATTACATATCTTTTTATCGAATTCCCTAAATTCCTTGAAATTTTCAAAGATATGATTATTATAGATCCATGTAAATATAAAAAGATCATCGGTAAAAGTAAAAATGTACTTCTCACCTGATAATGAAGGATCAACAATATGATAGTGATGACTTTCAATAAGCTCTAGTGGATAATTTGCACACCTTGATTTGCTAGAATTGAAAAGGGCTTGATAATGCTTGCCCAACACACATCCTCTAAAGAATTCATTGGGTGGAATAACATTGTGTAAACCAACAACCATGTTCTATGTGACCATAACATTTAGACTTTGAAAATTCAGGTGACCAATTCGTTCATGCAAAATTATTCTTGATTCATCGATCTTCGAAATGATAGCAGTCAATCCAGGATTTGGTAGATAGGTAAAATAAATTATATATTCTAGACTTTGGGCTGTAAAACCATTTGGTGAAAATTGTCCTATAATTATTCAGATCATCAATAAAGAAAAAATATGGCCAAAACTCAAAAATATTACTAGTATGTGTCAGTTGGGAAACCAAAAATATATTTTCATTGATATTAGGAGCATGATAGACATAAAAAAATATACCATGTCGACAGGGGAAATCACCATGATAAATAATATTAAGAGAAAAATCACCAACTACATAAATATTTTTCTTGACATCTTTATCCATGGAGTAGAATAGAGAAACATATTTGGCCATATGATGAGTGCAACCATAATTGACTACCCACTCATTCTGCGAGGTGTGAGAAATCAACTCTTGAGAAGTTCCGTATTGGAAGGTAAATTTGTCATTTGTTCGATGCACAATCATCATATCACCTTCATGCTACTTAACCTTCTCTTCTAAGTCATATCTCTTCTTCCAATGGGTTTTCTCCACATGTCCAGTCTTTTCATAGTAGATACATGTTTTCTTCTTCTAATTATTATGGGTTGACATCGACTCCTCAATATTCTCTTTATATTTCTAGTCAAGACATTATTATCTACATACAAAAGAGTCATAGGATCCTTTGTCCTTATAATTCATCTTTCCCTTGAGAATGTGAGCTTGATGTTTACCACCAAGCTTCTCTTCATCAGGAAACCTATGTTGATCATTAGTCAGGAAGCCACAAAAGGTATCAAATGTACATTACTTACCATATTCCTTGTGTTCCTACCAATTTTTATGAAATGTGGAATAGAACATGCCAAAATGTGTTCTTATATTCATTAAGACCAATGAACAATGAGTTGTCCATATTTCTTCTGAAAGTTCTTCCGACATTTTCCTAATTTCAATTCCATCTCTTTAACATGAGCCAAATACTCCTCAATCCTTTTGAAGGAATGGGGATTAAGATACATCAACTATTTCTCTAACTAGATAAATTCACTCTCATTGATTTTATCAAACAAATACTTCAACTTATTATATTCATGAGGGAATCTGACCTTGCTTGTATGAAAGTTAATCTGTTGATAAATCTAAGTTGTAATGACCCCAACGACCTCATATTTCTTCCCATTAATGAAAAAATTCACCTATTCATCCTTTAGATCTGGAATAATGGCCTTAGTATATTTCCAGAGCCCCTTAATTTATAGAAAAGTCTCCATATCTGGTGCCTGGATAGCGTAATCGAGTTCATTCAAAATAATAGGAACAATCTTGGAATCCATCTTTTGATGTACTATAGATATGGTCTAAATGAGTTATAATCAATAAATAAACAACCCACAATAAATCACTACAAGATTCGACTTAGCATGATTTGTGGACAATAGGTGAGGTAAAAACCAATCACTCTGATACCATGTTTGGTTTTCGGGGTAACCTTGAGAAGAAAAAAATAGAATATATAGAGATAAAAAAAGGGAAAATATATTCCAAAGAAGATCGATGGTGTCTAAAGACATGTTTTCAACACTTAATAACAATGCATTATTATTATAACGTCCTATTGCATGATACATGTTTAAATAGTCATTACAAACACCTAGATATACGCACAAGGTCCTTCATTTATTGTCTCCATATCTACCCAAGTTCATTGAATTGGGGAAGATATGGTCCAAAAATAATACTCAACGGTTGTAATGGTTTCTGAAAAACCCACGATATATCGTTGACAAGTCGACTCACCTAGTCGACCTGACCATCTAGTCATCCAAAAACACTCTATTTCTTGACTAGTCAACCCATACACTAACTTTCTCCAACTTCTATTTGATGACTCGACTCATTGTCTTCATTTTCTAGTCAACCACTCAATCGAATGTCTCCAGCGACTAGTCAACCACTCGATAAATTGTCTCAAGATACTAGTTGACATCTCAATCAACTATCTCCAATAGAGGTGTGAACAACCATCAAAACTTGAGTTTCCAAAAAGAGAGAGAGTAGGACATATAATGGGAGAGGGGGGGAGAGAGGGAGGAGGGGAAGAGAGATATTAGGAGTGGTAGAAGGGGGATAGGGAGATAACATGAGAGAGTGAGAGAGAGAGTGAGAGTGTGAGAGAGTGGTGGGAGAGAGAGAGAGG
>ML779325.1:249115-280035 GCA_009831015.1 Picea engelmannii
GGGGCCAAGAGAGAGTGTGAGTGACTTGTGAGAGTGAGGGTGAGAGTGAGGGGAGAGAGAGGGGAGGGAGAGAAATGGGGTATATAGGGAAGGATGGAGAGAGGGGGAGAGAGAGAATGTGAGATAGTCAGAGAGAGAGAGAGACCCTAGATAAATAATTATATATAAGGCCAGGATATTGAGTTATGTCTTCTCTTTCTTTATCTCGAGTTATTGATGAATATTATACTTTCCTAAGAAAGTGCCTAAAATGAGGGTTTGAGGGGAAGGTAAGTTCTATTGTTAACTTATAGTTGACTTAAATCTTTGTATTTATTCATGTAATGAATCACATGAATTAAGGAGCTAGAGATACCATAAATAAAGAATGTAGAACATTCAAAGAGACTTAAAGAAAAGTATTGGGTTATCCCTATATTTATTCCACTCAAATCCTTCGAAGTTGTTACAAAATGAGGGGGGAATGTAATAAGTAAGGGATTTATTTAAATAGACTACTCCATTATATGATGTTGTGTGGGACTCTTTATGTTATATCTAGTTCAAGTAAATGCAACATCTATTCAGATCATAGATGACTAAATTCATAGCAATATAAATAATTAAGGGCACGAGACTCCCCAATTCCCACCCTTAGCGAATCACTTATCCTAACTAATTACCTTCCATCCTTAAATAAATAAATCCCCGAATGAATCACTTATCCAAAGAATTACCAATTTGTAGGGCCATCAACGATATCACTGATTTCTTCTCATGTTGTATGGATCCATCTAGGAAATTGTGGTGTTGGTGTAGGTTCATGTTCAATGGACCCAATAGAAAGAAAGTGGTTAGGTGGAGATAGATTTTCATCCTCAGTGTAATCATCTAAAGAACAAACCAAAATAGGATCACTAGATAAAAGTTGGGAAGAGATGATGGCATAGATATCCAATATGGCTCATATGACAAGATGACACAAATGTTGAATTAGGCTCATAGGATGAGAGACTTTCATCAAACTTAATGTGTCTCCTAATCATAATTTCATTGGAATAATATTGAATAAGCCTATAACCTTTGACATCTTTATAATATCCAACAAAAATGCACTTCTCTCTTTTGGGATATAATTCTTCCTTTTCCCATTAGGAATGTGAATCCATGATTTAGTACCCAAAATGAAGGTGGCTTACATGTAGTTTACACTACAAGGAGAACACCTTGTAGAAGAGGTTTTGATAGAACCTTCCCCCCAAAAATATCGTTTCTCTATTTATGGAAGAGTTTGTTATCGGAGGCAGACGACCTGAGGTTTTTGCGGAGGTTTTTTTAACAGTGCTCCTATAAGGAACATATGACCTGATGTGCTATAAAAATGACACCCTGGTGCCTAACTATTTAGAATCATGGTCATATGTTATAATAAAAAATAAATCATTGAATAAAGAACCTCAATGTCGTTGAACATTACAACCCAATGTGTATCCTTGTCATTAGGTGCACCAAGGTATGGTAAATAAAAAATAAAATTATCAAACCGATTTTCAATATTAAACTTCATCTTGTGCTTGCAAATTATCAATAAAGAACCGATGCTCACTCTCCTTCAAGGGATACCCATTTTACAGTTATCTACAAGGAGTTTGATAGCTCGACTAGTATATTCCAAACATTTCCAAATTTATGAAATTACCATGAATTTTCATCTCCTCTAAATAGTGGAATCATTTCTCCTGAGTACACAAGAATCTAGGTAAATTGTTTATGACCTTCCTATTTTCATTTTCATCTTATTCAAATTTAAATTTGGATTGAAATTTGGTTGTTTTTGAATTTCTTTTGCAATTGTGTGCGGTGCTCTTGAATGATTCAGATTTCCCCAAATGGGTGTTTTTGGTGCTTAAATGCACAACAATCACCACCATCAATGCATATACTATAATTGTATGCACCGATGTCATTAAAAAAAACACTGCGATTAATTTTAAAAATTAAACATAGTTATGCATATTTTATGACACCTCATTATCAGTACATTAAAAACACCAATGCACCACCAACCAACATGTCGGTTCTATAGGAACATTGGAGCACCAATGCATTCAATTTAATAAGTTTTACTGCTAATTTTACATCCGATAAAATTTAGTGTAGCAATGCATTCATGTTAACCAAATGCACCAATGTTGTTTAAAGAACCTCACCAGAAAAATAATGAATGAACTTTCATAGAGGGGCCTCTCGTTGGATTCCCCATTACCAATTCTCTATACAAGACAATGCACTTCTAAAAAAATCTCAGTTCTCCAATAACAAAGTAGCACTAGTGCGTTCATATTAACACATCGCATCGCTTAATTTGTGATAAAACAATTTAACCCAGTGGTTCCCCTAGGTCCAACAAACACACCAATGTTGTAAAGAGAATGGAAATGAGATAAATATTTCACAATATAGAAGAATAATGCATCCTATGGGATGAAATGTTAATATATCTAGTGGTGCAACAATAAATTTGGACCATTTTTTCATAAATTTTAATAGCATGCACCGATGTCATTCGAAGTAATGCGTCACGATAAATTCTAAAAAATAAACATAGGGGTGCATATTTCATGAAGCCTCATCATTGGTGCATTATAAAAGACAACACACCATTGAAAAACATGCTGATGATTTTGGAACACTAGAGCACAGGTGTTGAATTTGACGAAGTGCACCACTTAGTTTGCAGGCCATAAAATTTAGCGTAGTGGTGCATCCATGTTAACCATATCCACCATTGTGTTGAACACTCAACACATACTAAATGTTTTGTGAATTTTTATTTTGGGTACCACTTTGTCTTTTCTGAATTTAGTCAATTGTGCAGGGATCAACAATTTTTTATTGTTGTTATCTTTTAATCATTGATCACATTCAGTTTGGTTTGGAATTGTTGAACATATTGACCTTTTCTCTAAGTAAACCTAGCATTTAGACTAAGTATACGCAACTTAAAATTTGAGCCACACACCCATCATCGGTATGGGAACAATACGAGAGAAAAAATGCCCACATAACAATGAAAATCGCCGATCTCCGATCGCCGATGCACCATTGGCATCAGATAAATGGGAGGAAGGGCACATCAATCACTGATTCTATCCTATAAAAAACGTTTTCTAAAAAATCATCGATATACCATCGACATCGATGAACCAGAAAGTTAAACTGTCGACATAGGAAACCAACATTGTCGATCGCTGATATATCATTGGCATGGATGAAGAGGGGAAAGGAAACATAAACTTGTGTCAAAAGGAAAATCCCCGACGGTGAAAAGAAATGCTCCTCACACCCCTCTTGCCTCTTTTTCCCTATACCTTCTTGAAAATCATTTCCCCTTTGTTTTGTTGAGTCAGTTTCCCATTACGAAATGACTTGGTTTTTAATCTTTATATTTCTTGATTGATTCCTTTCACAATTTGTTTATGTTTTCTTGAAGTATAATTGCATATCATGATTTGGTTTGAAATACTTGTCATCATGTTTGCAATTGATTGAGCATGAAACAAGTCCACCAAGTATTTTGTGTGTCCATAAGACATCACAAACCACTAATTCCTTTGTATGCATATTAAGATTTTGCAGAAAAGACGTTGCAATTCAGAGTAGTCAATTTCAAGATTAGATTTCAAGCCAAACAAACATGTCAAATATTCAACGGTGGAGATCTAACTGTCGATGTAGATCAATAGATATCGTGCATGCAGAGTCTCAAACTCACATGAGGTTTAATCATAGAGTTACACAAACTTCACTCTGCGACTTCGGTACAGAAACATCTGAGCTCATCTTTGTTGAAAACTCTTGAATTTCAAACCATCATATCGCTTCGCAAGATCAACAATCTAGGAGATATCCACACTTAGCACTTAAAAAATATCGAATTCTGAAACGTGGGAGACACATGGAATTCATCAGTTGAGACACATGGAATTCATCAATGGAGACACGTGGAACTCATTTCAGACACCTTTGGTTACGTCATCTACCCATTTTCGGGTGACATGTGTCACCCTTCTTCGTGTGACACATCAACGATATGACATAAGAATTCCATGAAAGTTCTGGATGATCAATCATCTGGGAGGTTTTAATTCAAGACAAGAACAGATCACCAAAGTGCCAAAGAGCTGAAGAGTCGAAGTGTCAAAGAGCCGAAGACATGTGGCATCCATCGATCACCAACACATGGCACTCGTTTCAGATCATTTGGGTTACGTCATCCACTATTCTGGGTGACACATGTCACTCTCTTTCATGTAGATATGTGAATGAAAGTGATGTCATGTAGACACATCATATCTAAGACATCGCCACTACAAAATACTTCAATTGAGAGAAACACAAGAACTCTCCGACCCCAAACAGTCGGAATCCCAAACTCCCAAAGTATTTGATGGTAAAATTGTCTTAATCTTGGTTCAATTAGAAATAATAATAAATAAATGACTCTGGAAGATTGTCACTTCATGAGATTCCAACCAAGATCGAATGCAAATGACCAAAGTGTGGAAGTGACGAATCTTTAGAGACGCGTGGCATTCTTCTATCATGACACGTGGCATTCATCCATTGAGACACATGGAATTCATTAGCTTAGACTCGTGGAACTTATTTTAAGCACATTTGGGGCTATCATTTGTACTATTTCAAGTGACATGTGTCACCCTCCTTTCTGTGACACATCAACAATATGACACCAGACTTCCACGTTAGATTCGAGAGATATTCCTCTGGGGGATTTCCAAGCACAACATTAAAAAAAAACTCTAGAACCCCGAAGAGTCGGAGTCTCGAAGTCCTGAAATCATGAAGGTTAAAGGTAATCTTAGGTTAATAAGTAATTAGGGTTGGTTAATGACTCTAGGATTTCTGTCCTCTAGAGAATATGTATACTCTGCACTCTGAAGCCCTCGAATGCTAGATTTCCAAAGTGTCTCACCCACATTTATCACACATTTTGAAATGTGTAAAAAGGGGCACCACACCAGAATTGGGGAAATTACACGTCCAAACTATAGAAAGAATATCAAAGACTCCATAAAATGCCAAATGAGTTGCTTCTTTCCTCCAGGGGATAAACGGGGGGAAAAAACTGCCAACATTCAACTATCTCCTAGTGGCATCCAACAATGCATTGCATGCCAATGCTCAATAAAGAGCACAATCCTGTCACTCCCAACCATTTCCTGCCTAATATCGGTTCACCCCAACATGCACATCAGTCTAGATTTAGTTCTAGTAGCATTTTTTAATTGTTCAATTGCAAAACTATTTTAGATTTAGACATAATAAGTGGTCTTTTTGTGTGATAAGAACCACTCCTTTTTGTTAAGTCAAGTTCAGAGTATTAATTAACATACTCTAGTAGTGTGTTTTAGTTAATTTAATAAGTTGTTTTACACTTGATGTGTAGATCTAAGCCTCATTTCCACACTGGTTGAGGGCCTCCACATCTATGATAAATAATATTTTTTTGTATGTTAGAAAGGTCGATGGTTTTGGCGAGAAAGACCTTTTCTCAAATTTTGTAAGAGAACTATTTTTGTGGAAGTTATTCTAATTAAGAATTTTTGTTTAGAACCAAATACAATTCTATAATCTAAGGTGTGAATGTGATTGGACAGAGAGGGATTATCTCTGTCTTCAGATTTGATATTTGTTGTTGTATTGAGTAAGATTTGTTGTATCTATTATTTAAAGTTATCTTATAATGATGAAACAATTCTTTTATTCTAGTTAATGAATAGTAATCGATTTTTTTAACCTATGATTGATAATAGAGCATTGAAAATTACTATAATTGTCGCGTATATATTTTATTTTTGTAATTGTTATCTCACACAATGTTAAATGTCTACTAATCAAAATGGTATTAATGCTAGTTTGAAGTATTTTAGATATTCTTCATCTGCATGCTAAGGTATAAAGGTTATCCTGCAACCCAGTCTTCCCCCAAAACATAGTTAGTTTCCCCCTGTCATCTAGTTTAAAGATCTATCTTTCTTTTGTTATAAACATTAGAAAAAAACCAAAAGAGAAATGCATATCCTGAGGAAAGGATTAACAAAAAATAAATATTTGTCAATCATGATTAAATACCATCGCTAATTCTAGCCAGATCACGAATCTAGAGAACCTTACCACACATAAAATACAAACGAGTCTAATTGGGCCTCTTAGGCAGGTTTGGTTCTTGTTGTTGAGTTAAAGGGATCTCGGATCCCTCATCAAAATTAGCGGTAGAAGGAGGGCATGAACGAATGCATGGATAACAATATTTCTGACAAAATATTTCACAAAGCCTATAGATTCAAAACAACCCACATGCATGGTTGGTGACTCTCAAGACAACCCACATACAAAGAGTACTCCTGATACGAGTAACTCACCTCAACATGAAGAGGAAGAAAAATTGTAACCTGAAATACCTTACGCTCTTCCCCTGAAGAGTTAAATAAGTTCATAAGAATCACTAGATCTTATGCCCGACATATTGAAGCATCCTTTAGATCCTTTACTTCGTTGAAGAAAAGAAATAAGCAAACTAATTGTTGACACCCCTAACTAGTTATTTGTTCACACGGTAGAAGAATTGCTATATTTTCCCCTTATAGAGATTGAACAACACCTTAATCGGATACTCGAAACACTAGTTGGTAACTAATATGAACCTAATGATCTTGAATCTTAAGAGGAAGGGTCTAATTCATATTGCTCAAGTTTCTAATTAGAAGACATGGAGGATAATGATGATAAAAATGGAGAAGGAGCAATTCAACCTCAAGACAATCAAACATGGTTGTCCAGAGATGCTTTGGAAATCCCATGATGGGTGCATAACCTACCCAGGCATCCACAAAAATTACTCCCTAAATTTGACCCCGAAACCTCCAGATTGCCTGAAGACCATATTAAGAAGTTCATATTATCTAGAAGATTGATGAATGTGCAACAAAAAGATGTAGTGTGTAGGATTGTTCCTTCTAGATTTGAAAATTCAACATCGACTTGGTATTTCAACCTGCTAGTTGGTTCCATAACTAGCTAGACAAAGTTTCAAAAGGATTTCTTGGACAATTTTTTCAAAGAAACTACCACAGGAGATTTAATGGATGAACTTTTTGTCGCCACTACGAGTCCAAAAGAAAAGGTTAAATATTTCAACCAAATTTTCACCACCATTTTCAACAAATTCCAACCTGAGGCTAAACCTACTTGGGAGTTACAAATTGACTTATACGGTAATGCTCTCCTAGCTTCTATTTCCATATTCGTAAAAAGGGTGTCAAACATACTCTAGGAATTTTTTTTGAAGAAGATAAATTGATTGAATTTAAAATGAAAGGGTGCAAATAAGGTCATATATCATTAATAAAAAATGAAACACAACCTCTACCTAAGAGAGGACTTTTGTTAACAAGACCACCGGGAAAAAAACCAGAACAAGGTCTTGATAAAGAAGGAGGGGATCTAGAAAACCTACAGTGGATGATAAAAAAACTCTCCAACGAGATCGTAGATATGAAAAGGAGTGTTGGGGAGGTAAACCAAAATTAAAGAACTTATAAACCCTTTATTATAATAAATCCACCCTTCAAAGCTATACAACCTCCCCCAACTAACCTAAACGTCGACTTAGGGAATGTAGCATCTAACTCTTTCTGCATATATCACCAAGAAAACCATTGATAAAGGGATTGATCTCAGTGCGTGCATGCTATGAATCTTATGGATAATTGATTCATAGATGAATTCTCTCTAACCAAACCACCCAGTATCTCGGCAATAAATACCATCGATCAAGAAAGTCAAGAGCCACCAGAAGAGACAACCATGTTGTTATGAGATTCCAACCATCTGATTCCTTTCAATGAAACCGTTGAAGTGCAAGGACCCCCCATTGAAGTTCTATCTATACAGATGAAAGGTAGAAGTCAACCTATCCAAATTAATCCCACCACTACTCAGTTATCTAGAGGGAAACCACTGAACGATCACCCCACACTGCTATTTTCTCCCCAAAGAAACCCCACAAATATACACACAGAGGGAGCGCCTAAAATAAAATACAATGTGGTAGAATACTTGAAGAAGATGAAGGATAATGTGTCTATCATGGACATGTGTAGGATCCCTCAACAAAGAGGATTTTCTGTTACAGGCCTTAAAATCAATAGATACCCTTATGAAAATAATTGATCAAAGTGAGTTCCCATCTCCTATAGATTTAACAAATAAGCCAAGTGTGAATGATTTTTCTTTATAAAAATGAGGAAGGCCTTTTGTTCCTCCTTTCCTTTTGATGTTTGATGTTTTTAACATAAATCTACATAATTTCCTAGTCAATTCAGGGGCATCTTCAAATGTCATGCCATTGTCAATCTATAATAAATTGAATGCAACCCCACTCAAAAATGATAAGCACACTATACAACTAGATAAGACTCAAGTAAAGGTCATTGGGGAACTTAAATATGTCTTAATCAAAATTTCTACACACCCCAAATTTGTTCAAGTAATTGACATAATCGTAGTAGACATCTCGAAGGCCTATGGACTGCTACTTAGCCAAGACTAGTTTGAGAAATTAAATGGATACTTTAGTACCGACTGGGATCACCTTTGGTTTCCACTAAAATTAGGACATACAAACATGATCAAGACTGACAGAAAAATATTTCTCAAAGATAAGTCACTAATTTAGAGACTCCAAATGAACCATCGTCGACAAAGTTCGATGTTTTAGGAAACTACTCTTGTGATTCTGATTTCCGTAATTTTTCTCCTCACTTGTCTGACATACCTCCCACTCAAACATAAAAAAATACCTTTCAATTAGACTTACTAGCATCCATAGAAGAAAGCATCTTCTGTCAGGATTCTCTGATAGAAGTAATAGACAAGGAGGATGAAAGTGAAAATAGATCTAGTCAGGAATAAGTTAGTAATTCCCCCCCATAAATTTGGATGTTGTACTTTGATGGTTCTAAATCACAAGAAGGGTTGGTAACATGATGTGTCCTCATTGATCCAAATGGGAAACAAAAATTATTATCTTGCAGATTAGAATTTGAATGCACTAATAACACTATTGAATATGAAGCTCTAGTTCAGGGACTAAAGAAAGCCATCGATCTAAACATCAAGGAATTGAAAGTTTTTTGAGACTCCGAAATTATCATTAGGAAAGTGAAGAGTGATATCCATTTCAATTCACCTCACTTAAGAAATTACTAGCAAGAGGTGCACAAACTAATAGACAATTTTGAGGCCTTCAACATTATTGTTGTTCCCAGGATGAAAAATACCCTTGTTGATTCTCTAGCCACTGTAGCCTCAAGATTATCTACTTTAAAGAAATATGAAGCCTCAATATTCGCAGTGGAACTTCTCCACAAAACTTCGGCAACTAACAACATTTCTAACTAGAAAGTATTTGAGGGGGATGAATAGATTGTAAATTTCCTAACTAATCAGGAGAATTTTAGGGATTTGGCCATTGATGATGAAATATTCCAAGAACTACTCATATAATCAAATCTCCACAAACAAAAGAACAAAAAAAATCACTTTGATGACAAACCAAAGTTTCACACAATACCAAAAGGAGTGGCGAATATGAAGAACCATTTTTACCTAAGGGAAATATTTAGAGGGAAAAGGAATGCAAAAATATGGAGCTCATGTCCTATATATGAAACTATAAACCTAGGAACCCTTGAGAACCCCAAGAATGTCAATTTAGGTAAGACAGTGTCTAAGGAAGACAAGAAAGCTTATCTTAAACTCTTTAAGAATATCAATATGTATTTTCTTGGTCCTACCAAGAATTGAAAAATTATGATACTCTCATTATCCAACACACAATCCCATTAAAGTCGAGAGTAAAACCCTTCCAACAAAATCTTAGGAAGTACCAACCATATCTGGAAACTCTGATGTATCAAGAGATGAATAAATTATTATACACCAAGATTATCTTTCAGGTAATACACTCTGCCTAGGTAGCCAATCTGGTACCTATCAGAAAGAAGTTTGGGGAGACTTCTATGTGTGTGGATTTCAGACACCTTAATAGAGCATCAAAAAATGATAAATACCCAATCCCACCCATGAAATAGATCCTTCATACAGTATCCATCTTTGAAATATTTTCCCTCCTAGACAGTTTCTCGGGATATAACCAGGTCCTGGTTTCTGAAAATGATTGATTAAAAAATACCTTCAGGACCAAGTTGTGAACCTTTACTTATAAACGCATGACCTTTGGTTTGATTAACGTAGGAGAAACCTTCTAGAGGTCCATGGACACAAATTTTCATGGATTAATTAACAAGTGTGTGGTAGTCTATTTAGAGGACGTAACATTATACTCAAAAAACTAGGAAGACCACATTCAACATTTGACTCAGATTTTTGAAAGGTGTAGGAAGTATGGAATATCATTGAACCCTAAGAAAACTATATTTGGTGTAGAGGAAGGAAAAATACTAGGTTATATCATATCTCAAGGAGTAATTAACATCGACCTTGAGTGGATAAAAGCAATAGCTCCACTCCCCTTGCCTCACAATAAAAAGGCCATGCATTCCTTCTTTAGGAAAATAAACTTTGTGAGAAAATTTACTCATGACTTCGCTGAAACTGTTAAACCTTTACAAAAAAAGATTCACAAAGATGAAGATTTTAAATGGGATGAATAAAGGAAATGAGATTTTAACAACATCAAAACTTCAATATCACAAGCACCAGTACTAGGAAGCCCTGATTTCAGCAAATATTTCTTCCTTTATACCTTTGCTTCTGACCAATCCTTGGTCCCAGTACTTAACCAGAAGGATGATGAAAATAATGAGGCATCAGTATCATTTATGAGTACTAAACTTCAAGGATATGAATTGAACTATCCAACTATAGACAAATAGGCTTACACAATTTATAAAGAGGTTAAACATTTCATATCCTATATCGTGAAGAATCACACTAAAGTCATAGTCCCTCACCCCGCAGTCAGATCTTTGTTCACCCAACAAGAAATGGGAGAAAGGAGGGGAAATCATATGGCAATTGTTCAAGAATTTGATCTAGACATAAAACCTGCCAAAATAGTCAAGGGTCAAGGATTGTGTAGACTGGTTGTTGATGCGCAAGATCTATTCAACCTAAAAGACTCTAGTTGGGAAACAAGTTGTCATTATGATGCAACAAATCCTTTTATGTAACTCTCAGGAAATAATCCTGGTATGGAAAGTCATCTTATCTCCTACATCATGGAATTTTTCCAGAAAACCTAAACCCTAGAGAAAGGAGATCTCTCTAGTTAAAGTCTCTTCAATATCACCTCATAAATTATGTTCTTTTCCACATAAACTATGATGGAGTACTCATTATATGTCTTGAACATGATGATGCAGAAAAGGTAGTGAAATGACTCCATGATGGCCCAATAGATGGACATTTTGTGGGAGAAACCACGACTCACAAAATATTGAGGGATGGGTATTATTGTCCTACTGTGTTCATGGACGCTCATGCATATGCCAAGAAATGTAAATCTTGTAAAGTGAGCATCGATAGGGAAAGAGAGAAGCCATTACACTCCCGTTGGTGACCATATCTATACCATTCCAACAAGGGGGAATATAAGTCATAGGATAAATTACTCCCAATTCTTCGAAACAACATAAATATTTCCTGACTTCTACAAATTATTTTATGAGATGGATAGAGGGTATACCTCTCACACACATTAATTAAATGGTAGTAATACAATTTTTAGAACAACAACTGATAACAAGGTTTAGATTACCCTTCATCCTTGTTTTTGACAATGTTTCCTACTTTTGTTCCATGCACTTGAAAAAATTCTCCCTTGATAAGGGGATCATAATAATATATTCTGCAAACTACTATCCGCAAGGGAATGAGGTAGCATAATCAAGTAATAAAAACTTAGTGAGAATTTTAAAAAAGACAGTTGTTGAAAATCATAGGAATTGGCATAATTTAGTTCCTAATGCCCTATGGGCTGATAGAGTAACACCTAAAGAAGCCATAGGAAACTATTTGTACTTTCTAGTACATGAGCAAGAATCCATTCTTCCAAATGGATTATATATTCTATCTTTGCATCTTGCCCAGGAATGAAGACGTCATCTCTCATCCGCTCTACAACAAAGGATTGATACCCTTCTCATGATGAATGAAGAAAGAGCAAAGGATAAATTTAAGTTCACCGATGATGCAGGAGCATCATTGGAAAATGGACAGGGGCAAGACCACTCTACACGTGAGATTTCTTAGAGAACGTTTGCGTGGGCAATTGCAACCGATCTCAGAATCTGCCTCCACTCAGTGCCAAAAATTCACCTTTGGAAGCACACTGGAACCGGTGCCGAATTTTACCCTTTGAGGCAAAGTTTTGTAAATTGTAAACAAAGCAAGAGTTTCCACTTCGGCTCTGGAATGCGACTGGACTAATATAGCATAGAATGAATTTTAGAGTAGGCAAGTAGCCAGGGGAAACCCTAGAAACATTTTTGAGTTATGTAGAAGTTTGTACACCCAGTTAGAGAGGGCTGTAATATAGAGAGGGCTGGAATACAGAGAGAAATTAGCTATAAGAGAAAAAAAAAATTGCGTGTTAGCAGGAAATCTCAGTATCTTTGAGTTACTGTAATTTTGAATGTATTCTGTAACCATTGGGCGCTTGCGAATATAAAAAAATGGAAAATTGATCCAAATGTATGGTGTGCGGACTATGTGCATTTTCCTGTCATTTCTGTTTACATGAACAAGTGGATGGAACTGTGAGTTTCTTTTCATTTTCAGTTGTTTCTCTTCATTGAAGCTCTGTAAGGTGTTCATCGAGTGAGGAGAGAACATCAGGAGATCAGGAGGAATCTATTTATGAGAAACCCCTTGGATCTGAGCTATCAGAATCCATTAGACGCAAGGAGTGCGCGGGAATTTGAGGCCTACACAAGGAGAAGCTCGGGAGGGATAACGCTTTGGAAAGTGTTATCAAGATTCAGGAACGCATTTCCTAGAAGGAATGAAGACCGAGTCTTTGAAGACTTAGAAAATCTTCTAAGTCTGAAGTGAGTAAAATCTTAGGAGGAAGAATGTCGTCGAGCATTGGATCACAGTGGAGAACCTCATGGACTGTTCGATTTGAGGTAGGAGCATAGAATTTAACACTATGTAGATCCAGGAGAGGAGGTCCCGAAGATATGAATGAATGGTGGGGATCTCTTGAGGAGAGTCATGAAATACTGCAAGCCGTTGGATCAAGTGGAGTTGCAAGGAGGTTAGTGACGGGGAAGAGATCTGACCATAGATATGGAGGGCATTGTGAGTGGTTGATCAAGTGCCTCGAGCTTTCGATATTTTGGCATTTTGGTATTTCGACAACCAGGGGTTCGGAAGACACAGGAGTGAGACCCTTGCATCGCGATTCGCCGAATCGTGAAACCCTAAAAGAATGAATGCCAAGACTTTTTGGTGGTTCGGTATTTTGGCAGCCAGGGGTTCGAAAGACAGAGGAGCAGGACCCTTGCATCGCGATTCCCTGAATCGCGAAACCCCGAAAGAGTGAATGCCAAGAATTTTTGGTTTTTTGGTATTTCGACAACCGGGGGTTCGAAAGACAGAGGAGCGGGATCCTTGCATCACGATTCCTTGAATCGTGAAACCTTGAAAAAGAGAACGCCAAGACATTTTGGTATTTCAGAAACCAGGATTTCCAAGGAGAAAAGATATCCTTTGCACCCAGATTTTTCGAAACACGAAGACCTGAAAGAATAGGCGCCGGGACATTTTGACATTTCGTCAGTTGGGGATCCCAAAGAGTAGGGATATCCCTTTCATTCTGATTTCATGAAATGTGAAAACCTGAAGGAATATGCATTGGGATGTTTCGACATTTGGGCAACCAGGGGTCCAAAGGACGAAGGGACGAGACACTTGACTTGCGAAGTCCCAATCCCTGATAAGCACCCTTTTGGCTTAGTGCAATGTCATGTCTCTTGGTCGTGTGATGTGGGAGCTCAAGCTTGGCGCTTGGAAAATCCAACCAAGCATTAGTGAGGGACCTGTGTTTTCTTTCGAAGGGTTCTAGTTTGGAAACAGAAGAGTCATTTTGGTTCCCGAACCAGAAGATCCTAACCAGGAGGTCACGCAGCCCTGAGGAGGGATAGGGGGACAACATCAGGTGGTATCAAAGCCTCAATTTTTTGTCTATAGACTTCAGGCGAAGGGGGAAAAGAAGGAGATAGAGAAATCGGAGTTGTACTCTATGTGTGACAAATAGTTGACACAATGCCACCAAGAATATGAGAACCACCTTTAGCCAACTGTGCTATAGAGAGGGAGATGTGAGAGCTTCATGCCTGATTGGAAACAATGGAATCAACACATAGAAGAGAACCTAACATTGGGGATGTCAGTGATACAAAAAGTGAAGAGGTTGAGGTTGAAGAAGCTACAAGAGAGGATGCTACAGAAGAACGTTTGTTGAGAGTAGTTTCCAGATTGGGAGGCAGAGCTAAGATAGAGGTCCCCATGTATGAGGGAAATCTAGATGCTGAAGAACTGTTGGATTGGATAAGGTCCATGGAAAAACACTTTGACTATGAGGATGTTGATGAGGAGAAGAAGGTGAAGCAGGTAGTCACCAGGCTAAAAGGGCATGTAACACTGTGGTGGGATGAACTGCAGGCTGAGAGGAGAAGTAAAGGAAAACAAAGGATAAAGAGTTGGGACATGATGATAGCCAAACTTAAGGCTAAGTTCATACCCAAAGACTACCAGATCAATCTATTCATGAAGCTATAGAACCTGAGATAGAAAGGGATGACAGTCACGGAGTACACCGAGGAGTTCTACCAGCTGAACATCAGAACTGGACAATGGGAGAGAGACGAAGAGAAAGTCGCCAGATATATAAATGACTTGAGATATGAGAGCCAGGATGAGATCAGCATGGTGTCAATCAAGACTGTGGAAGATGCTTATCAGTTTGCGATGAAGGCAGAGGAGAAGCTGTCCAGAAAACATAACCAACGAGGAAGAGGTAAAATCTTGGTCCCAAGCAAAAGCAAGGGATTTAACCATGACAGAGCACATCAGTCTAAGGATGAGGATGAGAAAGCACACAATCACTTAGAATGAGGAGGAAGTTCACAAGGGAGACAGGGTGGTGGAAGAAACTCTTCTAGAGGAAGAGGTAGAGGAGGAGTGAGATGTTATGCCTGTGGAAAGATAGGGCACATGTATTGGGAATGTCCCGAGAAGAAGAAGGAAGGAGGAGAAGCTCACATTTCAGAATCACAACGAAGATATGTTGAGGCAGAAGGAGCAGAGGATGGAGCATCCCTGATGTTGAGAAAAGTTCTCTTAAAACTAGAGGTAGAAATTGAAAATCCAGTGCAGAGAAATAGTCTCTTTAGGGAAGCTTGTAAGACTAAGGATAAAGTATGCAAGGTGATCATTGACAGTGAGAGTACTTACAACCTAGTATCCATAGAGATGGTGGAGAAATTGGAGCTGAAGATGACTGGACATCTAAGGCCATACAAAGTCTCATGGCTGCAAAAAGGACACTAGGTAATGATCACTAAGCAATGCCTGGTTGAAATTAAAATAGGAGGATATAAAGATGAAATCCTATGTGATGTAATTCCCATGGACGTATGCTACATTTTATTGGGGAGACCATGGAAGTTTGACAGAAATGTCACTGATGATGGAAGGAAGAATACATATACATTGGAGAAGAATGGTAGGATGCATATGTTGTTTCCAATGGAGGAGAAGGGAGTGAAACAGGAAGCCAACAAAAGCATACTTCTCATGAGTGGGAAGGAACTCCTGACAGAAGTCAATGAAGAACAAGAGATGTAGTTCACTATGTTGAGGAAGCCCAGACTCATCCTTATAAGTACATCAATGGATGATTTGCCTGAAGAAGTTCAGGAGCTGTTGGATAATTTTGCTAATATAGTGGTGGATGAGCTGCCAAACTCATTTCCACTCATTAGGAGTAGTAGTCATCATATTGAATTGATACCAGGAGCAAGCCTACTGAACAAGGCAACGTATAGATTAACACCTCGAGAAAATGAGGAGGTGAAGAACCAAGTCCAAGAATTGTTGGATAAGGGTTTGATCAGAGAAAGTTTGAGTCCGTGCGTAGTACCAACTATTTTAAGCCCAAAGAAAGATGGAGGATGGAGAATGTGCATAGAATCGAGAGCCATCAACAAGATCACCATAAAGTACATATTCCCTTTACCGAGAATGGATGATTTAATGTATTTCTTAAGTGAAGCAAATTTCTTTTCTAAGATAGATCTGAAAAGTGGATATCACCAGATCAGGATGAGAGAAGGTGATGAATGTAAAACAACCTTTAATATGAATGAAGGTCTGTATGAGTGGCTGGTTATGCCATTTGGCTTAACAAATTCCCCGAGCACTTTTATGAGGCCGATGAATACAATTCTGAAAGATTTCATTGGAAATTTCATGGCTTTATATCTAGACGATATATTGATCTTTAGCAGGACTAAAGAGGAGCATTTGAGGCACCTAACGCTAGTAATGAGGAGTTTACAGTAGGAGAAACTATTGATCAATTTGAAGAAGTCCTCTTTTATGAAGACATAACTCATTTATTTGGGTTTCGTGATCTCTTCAAATGAAATGAATATGGATCCAGAGAAGGTGAAATTGATCAGAGAATGGCCGTCACCAAGGAGCATGTTCGAGGTAATAAGATTTCATGGTTTAGCAAGTTTTTATAGAAAGTTCATTAGAGACTTCAGTGGGATTTGTGCACCCATGATGGATACAGTAAAGAAGTGGAACAAGTCTTTTAAATGGATAGAGGAGGCTGAAAGGAGCTTCGATATACTGAAGGAGAAGATAACAGAATGACCGATTCTGGTCTTGCCAAATTTTGAGAAGACATTTTAGGTAAGATGTGACGTAAGTGGAGTTGCAATAGGAGTAGTTCTGAGTCAGGAAAATTAACCTCTTTCCTATTTCAGCTATAAGATAAATGAGACTAAGAGGAAATACTCCACATATGACAAGGAGTTCTATGCTGTAATTCAAGCATTGAAGAAATGGAGACATTATCTTGTCCCACAAGAATTTGTCTTGTATAGCGATAACCAAGATTTACAATTCATAACTCGACAAGAAAAACTGAACCAGAGGCATGCAAAATGGGTTGAATTTATGAAAAATTTTACTTTTTTCATAAAACATATTGTTGGGAATGCTAACAAGGTTGTTGATGTGTTAAGAAGGAGATGTTTGATCATGCAGGAATTCCAGGTGAAGACCTTGGGGTTTGAACACCTTAAGGATATGTATTGTGATGATACATATTTCAAGGAGGCCTACGAAGCATGTACAAGCCTTGTACTGAGAGATATAAGTCAATGGATAGAGTATATGGTTCAGGAAGGATTGTTGTTTAGAGGAAATCAATTGTGCATACTAATATGCTCAATGAGGGAAAATCTTCTTAAGGAGAAGCATAGTGGAGGGTTGGCTGGACATTTCGACCACGATAAAACATTTGCACAGTTGAGAAGTTCATACTATTGTCCAAGTATGAGAATAGAGGTGATAAAATTTGTGAACAAATGTAGGATCTATCAACATGCAAAGGGGAAAAGACAGAACACTGGATTCTATCAACCATTGCCAATACCAGAGAGGCCTTGGGATGCAATAAGCATGGATTTTGTGTTGGGATTGCCAAGAACACAAAGGGGATTATCTTCAATATTTGTGGTGGTGGATAGGTTTTCAAAGATGGCACATTTCATCCCATGCCAGAAGACCAGTGATGCAACACATGTTGCAAATATGTTTTTCAGAGAAGTTGTGAGACTTCATGGTCTACCCAGGAGCATTGTCTCAGACAGAGACACAAAATTTGTTGGCCACTTTTGGAGGACATTGTGGAAGAAGATGGGGACAGATATTTCCTTCATCTCATCTTATCACCCTCAGACAGATGGGCAGAATGAGGTGGTAAATAGAAGTTTGGGACACTTATTGAGAAGCCTGGTTACTGAACACCATAACTAGTGGGATCAGATTCTGCCACAAGAAGAATTTGAATACAATGACTCACCAAATAGGAGAACTAGAGGGAGTCCATTCCAAATACTCTATGGAATGCAACCCAGGGGAGTGTATGAGTTGAGAGACTTGGAATAGGGTGAGATCAGGCGCGCTAGAGAAGAGGATTTTGCTGCGGAGATGCATAAACTCCATAGTTAGATCAAAGAACAATTACAGAGTTCTAACTAGAAATACAAGCACAGAGTTGATCATCATAGCAAGGAACTTCAATTTGAAGTGGGAGATCAGGTTTTAGCACATCTCAGGAAGGAAAGGTTCCTTAGGGGAACATATAAAAAATTGAAGATGAAGAATATAGAACCCTGAAAGATCTTGAGGAAGTTTGATGCAAACACCTATGAGATCGAGCTTCCAGATGGTGTGAGTATTTCACCCATATTCAATGTCTTAGACCTGTACCCTTACAGGAAATATGACATAGAAGGGTTAGGAGATCAAGGAAAGATTCAGTGGGAAAAATAGATGCCCGTGGCAGAAAAGCCCTAGATGGAGAAAATTGTTGATCAGAGGATTGGCAAGAAGATCAAGAGGAAAACCTATTTTGAGTATCTGTTCAAATGGAAGGGACACCCAATCAATGATGCTAGTTGGGAAACTGAAGCTACTATCAAGAAGTAGGGAAAATCAGTAGAGGAGCTCATAGAGAGGAGTCAATGAATTTTTGTCAAGGGGAGTATGATGCAGGAGCATCGTTGGAAAATGCGCAGAGGCGGGACCACTCTACATGTGAGATTTCTTCCAGAACTTTTGCATGGGAAGTTGCAACCAATCTCAGAATTTGCCTCCACTGAGCATCGAAAATTCACCTTTGGAAGCACGGTGGAACCGATGTCGAATTTTACCCTTTGAGGCAAAGTTTTGAAATTGTAAACAGAGGAGGAGTTTCCACTTCAGCTCTGGAATGCAACTGGACTAAGATAACATAGGATGAATTTTAGAGTAGGCAAGTAGCCAGGGGAAACCCTAGAAACATTTTTGAGTTATGTAGAAGTTTGTACACCCAGTTAGAGAGGGTTGGAATATAGAGAGGGCTGGAATACAGAGAGAAATTAGTTGTAAGAGAAAAAAAAAACTGCGAGTTAGCATGAAATCTCAGTATCTTTAAGTTACTGCAATTTTGAATGTATTCTATAACCATTGGGAACTTGAGAATATAACATAAGGGAAAATTGATCCAAATGTATGGTGTGTAGACTGTGTGCATTTTCCTGTCATTTCTGTTTACATGAACAAGTGGATGGAACTGTGAGTTTCTTTTCGGTTTCAATTGTTTCTCTTCATTGAAGCTCTGCAAGGTGTGCATC
Source organism: Picea engelmannii (assembly GCA_009831015.1). NCBI lineage: Eukaryota > Viridiplantae > Streptophyta > Pinopsida > Pinales > Pinaceae > Picea > Picea engelmannii. Next base: position 268,621 of record ML779325.1, read on the forward strand.
GAGCAAGGAGAGAACATCAAGGGATTAGGAGGAATCTCTTTGTGAGAAACCCATTGGATCCGAGCTACCAGAATCCCTTAGATGCAAGGAGTGTGAGGGAATTCGAGGCCTACACAAGGTGAAGCTCAGGAGGGATAATGCTTCGAAAAGTGTTATCAAGATCCGAGACTGCATTTCCTGGAAGGAACAAAGACCAAGTCTTCGAAGACTTAGAAAATATTCTAAGTCTAAAGTGAGTAAAAGATCAAGAGGAAGAATTTCGTCAAGCATTGGATCGTGGTGGAGAACCCCGCAGACTGTTTGATTTGAGGTAGGAGCATAGACTTTAACATTGTGTAGATCCAGGAGAGGAGGTCCCGAAGATCTGAATGGATGGTGGGGAACTCTCGAGGAGAGTCACAAAATTTCACAAGCCATTGGATCAAGTGGAGTTGCGAGGAGGTTAGTGACGGGGAAGAGATCTGACCGTAGATTCAAAGGGCATTGTGAGCCATTGATCAATTGCCTCGATCTTCCATCATTTCATCATTTCAGTATTTCGGTAACCGAGAGTTTGAATGATAGAGAAGCGGGACCATTGCATCGCGATTCCCCGAATCGTGAAACCCTGAAAGAGTGAATGCCAAGACTTTTCAATGGTTCGGTATTTCGGCAACCGAGGGTTCGAAAGACAGAGGAGTGGGACCCTTGCATCATGATTCCATGAATCGAAAAACCTTGAAAGAGTGAAAGACAAGACTTTTCAGTGGTTTGGTATTTCAACAACCGAGGGTTTGAAAGACAGAGGAGAGGGATCCTTGCATCGTGATTCCTCGAATCGTGAAACCCTAAAAAAGTGAATGCCAATACATTTCGATATTTCAGCAAGTGGGATTTCCAAGGAGTAGAGATATCCCTTGCACCCATATTTTGTGAAACGCGAAGACCTGTTGGCAGCGAGTATATACTTACCATTTTTTATAAAGCTGCCTACACAGGGTCTATGAAATTTTACTAATATTCATAAGCATTTCTTCAAACGACAGTTGTAAATCATCGCATTTTACCTATCATCTGTTCATACATTCGTTTTCATGACTGAAAGCATGAAAACTCACAACTATCGTCTTCATTCTATTTTAAATTTTCATTGAAAGCATGTTGATTATGATAGAATTGCGATTTCTGGCTATGGACATGTTGCTCTCATTGTTTATGATCGTTTCGATTTTGAGAATGCCTAAGAAGCTTATGGTTTTTTGAATGAAAGACCCCTATCAGTTGGTATTTGATTTTTGTATTAATTTTTGTTTAATTATCCATATTTCTTTCATGGAAATTTTGACTTTTCAATTCTTATGAATCACTTATCTTTGCAATTAAATTTTGATGCGTGCACTCTGTCCTAGCATGTACCCAATGCCAAGGTGGAATATGTAGTACAGGACGCCATCACTCCTGAGTATGGTCTCGGTCTTCACGATTTTGTTCCCACACATGGTGATTAACGCCTCTACCTACCATTTGAATTGTCATAACATTGTTTTGAAGAGGCTCCGGGCTATGGCTCTGTGGCTTTCTTCCAAATCCTACATGTGTTTTCTCTGTTAATTACCAGTCTGTTCAACATGTCTCTAGTGGTAAGGGTTGAGCCGAATGGCACCCAAACATTGCTATCAGATGATAATGCCAGGGACGATTTAGAAAGGAGTGGTTGGCATTTGTTCATCAAAAAATTTAAGGGTTTCAATCTTCGAGTTGCCCAAGAGTTTGCCTTGACCTTCGATGGCTGCAGGGAAATGATAGGTGACATGCAATTAGAAGTAAAATAAGAGTTATTAAGCCAAGCCACAGGTTTACCAGCTGTCGGGAAAAAATGGTTCAAGAATGCAAAATTTGAAGAGGTCCCCTGGACTTTGATTTTCACCTCATGAAAAATTACTAGTTGCCATTGAGGTATGCCAGTCTCATCCTTAAAACCTAGGTGGCATGATCTAATTGCTATTGTGAAGCAATTCGTTATTTGTGAAGGAAGATTTGGATTAGTTTTCCTGTATCATCTATGCTTGCTTATGAGTTTCATTGGCTTCCCATTGAATATGCCCTACTTCCTGCTTAGAAGTCTGTATAAGATGGGAAAACGGTTTAGGAAACAGAGGTCAAATTCGAGTTTATTCCACCATGGGATTATTAAAATTATCCTTGTACACTAGTTGCAGTCCCAAAATGACTGTTGGGATTCATTTATCATATGAAATTGTTTCAGAAACCATGAATTGTGACAGGTTGATAAGATGGTTATCGTGGAAACCCTTGTGAAACCTACCACCTCTTCCCCATCGCTCTAGACCTGTGAATTTTCCCCTAATAACGAACCCTCAAACTACCCTAATGTTGTCCAACAGGACAATCGACCGGTCTCAGACCCAAAGAGTTGCACTAAAACTGTTATGAAACCTACAGGGAAGAAGCACAAGGGCAGCGTCGATGTTAATTTTAAGAATAAAAGGGATGGTCATTTGATTTCATGAAGTGCTTGAAATAAAATCAAACCCTGTGCAGACAGAAACAACATGATTTATGTGAGCGGATATTTAGACTCAAAAATCGAAAGATTCCTAGCTGAAGAGGACCCCGTGTCATACGGGTTTTACCCTGATAGACCCTATGACTATGTTAACAACTTGCCTCCTTGTCTAAAGCGTAACTCAGAATTTCCTGGAATTCAACTTTGCGATAAGCCTACCATTCACATGGAGGATTCACCAACCCATAATGTTGTTCATGCACGTTCTTTAGAGTCGTAGTGTGAGGTATGTCGATCTTGGATAGACAGGTATTATACCGATGTTCCACTGCTTTAGTCACGACTTAAATATTTAAAATACCAAGTGGATATGTTGACAAACAAGAACAATAGACTCCAATCCATAACCCAAGCAAATGAGAAACGCCTAAAAACTACAGGATCTGTCATTTTCAAAAATGTAGAGGCAGCCACAACTATCATAAATTCCAAAGTTTCTTGACATGATTCGGTTTGTGATTTGAGGTATAAATTAGTTAGCATATTCATTTGTTGTTTTTAGAGTAGGATATTTGATTTGATTAGATAAACTGTTTTTATTATTAGAATTAGTTTCTTTTATTTTTTAAGATTGCATGTGCTATTTTAACTAGCTATAGAATCGTAAGATTCTGTAGCCAGTTAAGAAAATTCAAAGTGTTTGATTTAAAGATTGAAGACATATCTGAAATTTTCTTATTTTCATTTATTTTCAGGAAGAGTAAGGAGTCCATCATTTCTAAGATGATAGGAGACACTTCTGAAGATCTCCCATGCCATATCTATTATCCATTTTGATAGACAAAATTAGACTCTTGATAGTTTTGATAACTAGTAAAATCAGTGAGGTTGCATCCCCCATATTTTTGGAACATATTTGATATTATCAACAGGAAACAGTTTTGTTTCCTAAAACCTATATAAGCATGTTATTTTGTAAACATTGGATCATCTCAGCTTGGGGCAAGACTATGGATTTTTCATTTACGGACTTGAATGGAATATAATACTCGTCACAACTTTAGCTTTTCCGTATTGTGGTTTTATTCAAGTCATGTTTATTTCAATTTGTAAATAGATTATGATTTCTTTCGCTGTCATGGTTTACTGCAAGCTGGTATAATAAAAGTTTATATATTATCCATGTTTCATGTTCCAGATTTAACACACAGTAATCATTCATTCAAACTTGAATCAAGAGATTTATCTTTATGTTTGATTGAACGTTTATACGCAAGTTCTCACAGCAAGATTTATCTTATTGTGGATGCTTGTAAAATTATGAGATTGATGTGATCGTATCTCTTATGTGTTATATCATTCAAATTCCATACTTATTGCTTCATATTTATTGGGAGCAATCTCAAAATCTATACCAGGTTTTACTCATCAGATAAAGGTGGCTGAACGTTACATAAAGGACAAGATATTGGATGCGATAATAGGTCAGTTTGTTTGTCTGATTTCATTAGTTTAATGAATATAGAATTTTCTTGTAGTCAAAATATTTTCTACTATCTGTTATTTCTATTTGCAATTAGACATTTCATATTCGATTTCTTGAGCATAAACATTTAAGAAAATAAATCGAAAAGATTAGATAGTAATTTCATTATAGTTTGAAAGAGCAATTTACATTCGATTTTCATGAATTTAGATTAAAATTCGTAATTTGCATATTTTGTATATATATTATAAATAGAACTATTGTATATACAAATTGTACATATATATATATATATATATATATATATATATATATATATATAGTTAATTCTACTTAGAAACTTTAGTCATTTGTTATTTATTAGGTTAGTGTTTTTCCTTTCGTTATTTTTATTTTTTTTATTTTTTCTTTATTTAGGACTTAAATCGGCTAACGGAGCCACAAAACCCATCAGGGTGAGTTAATCCAAATGGCTTGGGTTAATTAGACAACCCCAGACTAGACTCACTCTTCCAATTGACGAGCAATCATTTTCGACTATCAACAAATGGCGCTAGAAGGAGGGCTGACTGACAAGCTGGCCTTGTAGGAGACTTTATTTTAAATGTATTCAATTTCCCCATGGCTTCCCAAATCATTGTGTTGGAACATGATTTCAAATTCTCATTACCCGATGTTCCCAATGAGACAGTCTCTCGCTTGTCCAAACTCACCTTTGATGGTGGAGGCAATACATCTGCTAAAAACCACCTTAACAAGTTTTGGTGTAAATGCATCAAACATGACATCTTAGATTTAAGAGTTTTATGCAGACTGTTCGCTTTTACGTTTAGAGGTTGGATTAAACATTGGTTTGAATCCTTTCCAGCTTGTCACATTTTTTATTTGTTTCAATTTGTAGATGAATTTCTAGATGCTTTTGAAATTTATGATTTCGATCAATTATGTGAAGAATTTCACACTTTGCTAGTCAACGACGATTCATCTCCGAAAGACTTTTTGACAAGGGTCTATCATATCCTCTGTAAATGTAATCTCGATGACATGTCATTTGCATTAAATCACTTCTATGATGCTTGCATCTATTCCATCCAGTCATATTCAATCATGAACGAAGAACCAATTGCAAATCCTATCACTCAACTGCAAGAACAATTTTTTTCACAACATGAGAAGAATCCTTCCGACAATGTTGAACAAGCTAGGGAGGTAGAATCTATTGACTAGGTTCTTATTGACAACCAAATTGGTTTTTCCTTTGAATAATTTTATTTTCAGTCTTCGACCAGTATGGAAGAAGATTCGTTTCTGGCTCAAGGTTAATACCCTCATTCTTGTAACTCATGCTCTAATCAATATTTAAAATCAATCATTGAAGAACACCTAAGCAACGAAAATCATCTTGAACATTTTGATACCCCTATAAAACTAATTAGAGAAGAAGATACACAACTAGAAGAAGAAACTTTAAACCTTTGTCCTCAAAATGTACTTTATCCACAGGAAAGACTAGACATTTGTCACATAAATTTTGACTTATCTATCACACAGAAGGAAAATCTAGATGATCATATTATGTTGAGGAATTCATCACCAAAATAGAGTAAGAGTTTTAAAGAAAGTAAAGAGAAATGTCTTGAGAATACCATTGTTAATTATCGTAGTTCAAGAGATTCTTTTCATGTGCTTATTTCTGCTTCCTTTTATTTTTTATATCTTGATCTCTTCCTAGACTCTGTTGGACTTGACATCTTACCTACAACATCCTAGTCTTTTCCACCACAATCATATCCTTTCAATATGCTAAATTTTGGTGAAATCAATTCCAAACCTAACATTGATAAAGTTGGATTTGATGCTTGTTCACATTCATCACTCATATGGGAAAAGGACGTGTTGCGAGATGATTTTACACAGTTTATTGTTGAAAAAGACAATGCACTATATCTTATGGAGATCAAACATTCTACATTGCATATTTTCTCTTTGATCAGCTCGAATTGTAATGTTTATACTTCACATTTTGAAATGATCAATCTCATCAAAGTAAGCATTCAAACCAATGATCTGGCTGACATCACAAATCCTCTTATGATGATTTTCCCATCAATATATTTGTTTCATCAAAGTCATGGTTTGAATCCTCATTTTTGTGACAGGATCTTAGGATGTCTTGAATATTCATATATAAAAAAATTTCATAATAAAGATAAAGTTATGCTTGCTTTCTTTTTACCTAAGCATCTTGGAAGTAGGTGTGACATATTTCTTTTAGATCCTCCATGTGAAGAAATTAATGAAAACTTAGAGAATTGTCAGGAGGATGGGGCATTTCAACCTTGGCTGATGGTTATTTCATTTCCTTGTAATCTTGACAATTTTTTTAAACTTACTTACACTCGCCCATGCCATTATGACCCTTATCACGACAAGATTGCACAATGGCTGGAGGATTTGTACAACAAGAATATTCAAGGGAATGGTAAGATCATGCTTACTTTGTTTTTAGATGATGATTATGAAGGTAAGTGTGATATGTTTCTGTCATTTTTTGATATATTACCATTCTTATTAGTAATGTTTGATTTTGTTTCTATTGTAGGATTGGAGTTACTCTGATGGCTACATTGGAAGCATGACTTCACGTAGTATTCTGATTTGTTTAGTACTTAGGGTAGGGTTAGGAATATGTTTCTTTCAGTTTTATTCCTCACTATTTCTCTTTGTAATAATGCAGTCATGAACGCAAGTGGGTGCACCACCAGAACCATAATACGATTTTTTCAGGGAAGTCCGCTTGATCCTTTTCTTTTCGTTGAATATTTATTTTCAAAAAACGCAGTATCGTCATGAAAATCTTAAGTGGAGAATAAAGAGATCTGAATCGTAAATTCAACCCTGACCCAAGGTACCACGAGTAGGACTTATTTCACATCAAACAAGATTTTTCTATTTTCTTTCAGTCTCCCAAGGGATTTTTGCATAATGTTTTCAGATACACCTTCTGTACACACACACACACACACACACACACACACACACACACACACATATATATATATATATATATATATATTTGTTTGGATTTCTTTGCTTTCCAATTTTTCTTTGTTGTTTTGTTTTGTTTTCATTTTAGTTCATCGGTCCTTTTGAGTCGAACATCCTTGTATTACAGTCTATCTCAGACAAAGAGAAACATAATGCTTCATCTCAAAAACAACTGTCAAAGGCTGTCGAAACATCTATTGTTGTCCTTATCTGAAATTGTAGGCTGGTTGAAGGTGTCTTTTGTCAGAAAGTTGATTCCTCGGTTTCAATCTGCACTTGAAAGTATTCACAAATATCTTTAAAAGGTCTATTTACGCTATCCCTGCTCTTTAAGAAATCGACTCAATGAAGTCTCCCCATCCTTGAAGATTGGTTCTATTAATGAACTGCTTTTCAGATCTTGATGAAGGTTTGCTAGAAAATTTAAAGGCCTGTGGAAATATTAAGTTGTGTTAAGAAACTAGAATTTTCATCGCCACCCCGCTCTATTGAATATGTTTATAACTATATCAGAATGTGAATAAATTCTCAGAGAGCTGTGGGAAGTTCTTGTAAACCTGTCGGGACACTGAACAGGTCTGCTGGAAGTGGGTAAATGCACGCATGATGCCAAGATAACTTCGTCGGGGTACTGAACAGGCCTGCTAGCAGCGAAGCAATGTCAGGTAAAAGAAAATTCTTAGGTATGAACTTTGTGTTGGCCATAAGCATCCTTCGTTCTCATTTGAAATTTCTTGGATAGGATACAAATGTTAGAGTGGGTTAATTGACATTTTTTTTGAGGCTATGAATGCCTACTGGTAGCAGTGGCCCTGTCAACAGTATCAGAGACATTAACTTAAATGTCATGTCTTTCTTTTTCCAAGTTTGTCACCAGGTTTCATTCTTTTAAACGAAAGGTATCTGAAACTAGGTTGTGTATTGTTTTTTTTAAAGATGTTCAAATAACCTTGCATTTGTTCTTTGATTTGAAGTCTTTCAAATTTCTCTAACCTGAATTCATTCGTATTACAGAGATAACTGCTTCTCCCAGCATGTCTCCATTGTTGGCAGCAAGTATATAATTACCATTTTTTATAAAGCTGCCTACACAGGGTCTATGAAATTTTACCAATCTTCATAAGCATTTCTTCAAATGACAGTTTTATATCGTCGCGTTTTACCTATCATCTATTCATACATTTGTTTTCATGACTGAAAGCATGAAAAATTGAAACCATCATCTTCATTATGTTTTAAATTTTCATTGAAAGCATGTCGTTGATGATAGAATTGCGATTTCTGGCTATGGACATGTTGCTCTCATTGTTTATGATCATTTCGATTTTGAGAATGCCTAAGAATCTTATGGTTGTTTGAATGAAAGACCCCTATCAATTGGTATTTGATTTTTGTATTAATTTTGGTTTGATTAACCATATTTCTTTCATGGAAATTTTGACTTTTCAATTCTTATGAATCACTTATCTTTGCAATTAAATTTGGATGCGCGCACTCTGTCCTAGCATGTAACCAATGCCAAGGTGGCATATGTAGTACAGGATGACATCACTCTTGAGTATGGTCTTGGGATTCATGATTTTGTTCCCACGCATGGTGATTAACGCCTCTGCCTACCGTTTGAACTGTGATAGCATTGTTTTAATGAGTCTCAGGGCTATGGCTCTGTGGCTTTCTTCCAATCCCTACCTGTGTTTTCTCTTTTAATTACCAGTCTTTTCAACATGGATCCAATGGTAAGGGTCGATCCAAATGGAACCCAAACCCTGCTATCATATGATAACGCTAGGGACAATTTAGAAAGGAGCGGTTGGCATTTGTTCATCGAAAAATTTAAGGATTTCAATCTTTGAGTCACCCAAGAGTTTTCCTTGAACTTCGATGGCTGCAGGGCAAAGATAGGTGACGTGCAGTTAGAAGTAACAAAAGAGTTCTTAAGCCAAGCCACGGTTTTACCAGCTGTCAGGAAAAAATGGTTCAAGAATGAAAAAGTTGAAGAGGTCCCCTGGACTTTGATTTTCACCTCACGCAAAATTACTAGTTGCGATCGAGGTATGCCAATCTCATCCTTAAAACCTAGGTGGCATGATCTACTTGCTATTGTGAAGAAATTCATTACATGTGAAGGAATATTCAGATTAGTTTTCCTGTATCATCTGCGCTTGCTTATGAGTTTCATTGGCTTCCCGTTGAATATGCCCTACTTCCAGTTTAGAAGTCTGTATAAGATGGGAAAACGGTTTAGGAAACAGAGGTCAGATTCAAGTTTATTCCACCATGGGATTATTAAAATTATCCTTGTACACCAGTTACAGTCCCAAAACCACTGTTGGGATTCATTTATCATACGAAATGGTTTCGGAAACCATGAATTGGGACAGGTTGATAAGTCGGTTATCTTGGAAACCGTTGTGAAACCTACCGCCTCTTCCCCACTGCTCTAGACCTTTGATTTTTCCCCTAATAACGAACCCTCAAACTACCCTAATGTTTTCCAACAGGACAATCGACCGGTCTCAAACCCAAAGAGTTGCACTAAAACTGTTATGAAACCTACAAGGAAGAAGCACAAGGGCAACGTCGATGTTAATTTTAAGAATAAAAGGGCTGGTCGTTTGATTTCACGAAGTGTTCAAAACAAAATCAAACCCTGTGCAGACACAAACAACATGATTTATGTGAGCGAAGATTTAGACTCAGAAATCGAAAGATTCCCGGCTGAAGAGGACCCCGTGTCATATAGGTTTTACCCTGACAGACCCTATGACTATGTTAACAACTTGCCTCCTTGTCTAAAGGGTAACTCAAAATTTCCTACCATTCAACTTTGTGATAAGCCTACCATTCACATGGAGGATTCACTGTCCCATAATGTTGTTCATGCATGCTCTTTACAGTCGCAGTGTGAGGTATGCCGATCTTGGATAGATAGGTATTATACCGATGTTCCACTGCTTCAGTCATGAATTAAATCTTTAAAAGACCAAGTGGGTATGTTGACAAACGAGAACAATAGACTCCAATCCATAACCCAATAAAAGGAGAAATGCCTAAAAACTACAGGATCTGTCATTTTCAAAAATGTAGAGCAGCCACAACTATCATAAATTCCAAAGTTTCTTGACATGATTCGGTTTGTGATTTGAGGTATGAATTAGTTAGCATAATCATTTGTTGTTTTTAGAGTAGGATATTTGATTTGATTAGATAAACTATTTTTATTATTAGAATTAGTTTCTTTTATTTTTTAAGATTGCATGTGCTATTTTAACTAGCTACAGAATCGTAAGATTCTGTAGCGAGTTAAGAAAATTCGAACTGTTTGATTTAATGATTGAAGACATATATGAAATTTTCTTATTTTCATTTATTTTTAGGAAGAGTAAGGAGTCCATCATTTCTAAGATAATAGGAGACACTTCTGAAGATCTCCCATGCCATATCTGTTATCCATTTTGATAGACAAAATTAGAGTCTTGATAGTTTTGATATCTAGTAAAATCAGGGAGGTTGCATCCCCCATATTTTTGGAACATATTTGATATTATCAACAAGAAATAGTTTCGTTTCCTGGAACCTATATAAGCATGTTATTTTATAAACATTGGATCATATCAGCTTGTGGAAAGACTATGGATTTTTCATTTATGGACTTGAATGGAATATAATACTCATCACAACTGTAGCTTTTCCGTATTGTGGTTTTATTCAAGTCATGTTTATTTCAATTTGTAAATATATTATGATTGCTTTCGCTGCCATGGTTTACTACAAGCAGGTATAATAAAAGTTTATATATTATCCAAGTTTCATGTTCCAGATTTAACACACAGTAATCATTCATTCAAACTTGAATTAAGAGATTTATCTTTATCTTTGATTGAACGTTTATACGCAAGTTCTCACAACAAGATTTATCTTATTGTGGCTGCTTGTAAAATTATGAGATTGTTGTGATCATACCTCTTATGTGTTCTATCATTCGAATTCCATCACTATTGCTTCATATTTATTGGGAGCAATCTCAAAATCTGTAGCAGGTTTTACTCATCAGATAATGGTGGTTGAACGTTACATAAAGGACAAGATATTGGATGTGATAACAGGTTAGTTTGTTTGTCTAATTTCATTAGTTTAATGAATATAGAATTTTCTTGTAGTCAAAATATTTTCTACTATCTGTTATTTCTATTTGCAATTAGACATTTCATATTCAATTTCCTAAGCATAAACATTTAAGAAAATAAATCAAAAATATTAGATAGTAATTTCATTATAGTTTGAAAGAGAAATTTACATTTGATTTTCACAAATTTAGATTAAAATTCGTAATTTGTATATTTTGTATATATATTATAAATAGAACTATTGTATA
>ML779325.1:280085-311782 GCA_009831015.1 Picea engelmannii
TAGAAACTTTAGTCATTTGTTATTTATTAGGTTAGTGTTTTTCCTTTCGTTATTTTTCTTTTTTTTCTTTTTGCTTTCTTTAGGACTTAGATCGGCTAACAGAGCCGCAAAACCCATCAGGGTGAGTTAATCCAAACGACTTGGGTTAATTAGACAACCCCAGACCAGACTCACTCTTCCAGTTGACGAGCGGTCATTTTCGCCCATCAACAAGACCCGAAAGAATAGGTGCCGGGACATTTTGACATTTCGGCAACCGGGGGTCTAAAGGACGAAGGGACAAGACACTTGAATTGTGAAGTCCTGATCCTTGATAAGCACCCTTTTTGGTATAGTGCAAGGTCACGGCTCTTGGTTGTGTGCCATGGGAGCTCAAGCTTGGTGCTTGGAAAAGCCAACCAAGCATTAGTGAGAAACCTGTGTGTTCATTCAAAGGGTTCCAGTTTGAAACTAGAAGAGCCATTTCGGCTCCCAAACCAAAAGATCCTGACTGGGAGGTCGTGCAACCCTGAGGAGGGATAGGGGGATTGCATCGACCACTCATCAATAGGTAGTTAAAAAATGGTTTGACAAGCATAAGGCCAAAGAAAAAAAATTTGACGTAGGGGACCTAGTCTTAAAGTAGGATAAAGAAAATGAGTCCAAAGGAAAACACTAAAAGTTCCAAAATATATGGCTCAGACCTTTTCATGTGGCCGATAAGATTAGAGAAAGAACATAGCAATTGAAAAATATGAGGGGGGAATTCAACACCCTCCCGGTGAATGACCAAACCTTAAAAAAATACTTCTAAAAAAAAAATGTGTCTTTTGATGCTTTGTTTGAGTTTATGTTTCTTTTAGCATACATTTTGATCAAGATGAGTGTGTGGATTGAGGGAAGAACGACTTCAAAATCATTTTTATTTCTTTCTTTTTCTTATTATTTTATTTTAATTAAGTTGTGTTTCGTAAAGAAGTGGTTGATTTTAATAAATACGATGAAAGGGACTTTGCTCCTAACCCACACTTACATGCAAAATAAGAGATGTTTGACAAATAAAAATTTTCAAAATCATATTTTTGTTTTTAAGAATACTACCTGGGGAAGCAATGAAATATCTTCTTAGTGGCTTGGTGATGTTAAATGGAAAGATGGCTAGATAGAAAGAATCACGTGTACCTATGGACATAGCCAGGAAAAGCTCCACGTTAACACTTTCACCTTGTCAAAAAATAGATATCCTCTTCTCTGAATCACTCTCGGTATTTATGCCAGAAAAAGATGACCCATAAAAAGAGTGTAAATTTCGAGAGGGTATGCAGATAAATCCATCAACGCTATGGACACTCGCTAGAAGTGGAGAAAGGTCTCTGATCTTGGGGTGACTCCATTGGGGCTATGGATGCTCGCTGGTAGCGGAGAAACACCATAAGAAAAAGATGATAGATAAATCTCCTCACACCAATGGATGCCCTATCTGGATCTTGTCTAGAAAGGGAATGGATTGAGGTTAAAAGGAAAGAGAGTGGAAAAGATAAAACCCATAGGTAGATCTAGATTTGTGAACCTGGGAAACTGTGTACACATTGATAGAAAAAGGTTCTGTTGAAAAGGAATAGAATAAACCCAGATGGTTTCTCAACCAAATTTCACATGCTAAGCACAAGGTAAGGAGGATATATTTTTTTTTCTCCCAAAGAATCGCTATTTGTTGAGCACTCAACACACCCTAAAATTTTTGTGAATTTTTCTTTTGGGTACCACTTTGTATTTTCTGAATTTAGTCAATTATGCAGGGATCGATAGGTTTTTCTTGTTGTAATTTTTTAATCATCGATCACATTCAGTTTGGTTTGGAATTTTTTAATATATTGAACTTTTGTCTAAGTAAATTTGAAATTTAGACTTAGTATACACAACTTAAAATTTGAGCCACACACCCATCATGATGCAGGAGCATCTCTCCATGCCAGCCAGTCAACCACGTCAGCACACACTCATTCATGTACTGAAAAGGAGGCGCAACCTCATTTTGAATTTGTATTGAATGTAATTTAATGTGCTTAGGCTGTTGAGCCAGGAAAGCCATGCCTTTGCGCAGGCATTAGATAGGATCGACCTTTATTGTAGATTGGCTGAGATCTAGGTCCGATTCTAGACTAGACAACCCCATTCATTGTAAATTGAATAGGGTAGGTGTACCTGGAGGGAAGCGCTGAGAGAACCTCAGGTAAAAAAAAAGATAGGGAGATCTCATTTTAAGAGGGGAAGTACATGTAGATAGAATGCATGTAGAGCGGAGGAGAGCTCAGAAACACCTTGTAAAATATACAGGCATTTGCCATTATTAATACAGAGCAGTTTTTCCTGCATTTTTTGTCATTATATGCATGTCTGTATGTGTGTGTTCAATATATGTTGCAATTGGGTATTGTTATTCTACCTTTGCAGGGAGTGTGTTTGATTTTAGGTTTGGGAGGTCTTTGAGGTTTCATGCCCTGAGGGCGTGACAGAGTGTTGAGACTCTAAATACCGGTGCATGGAGAGGGCACTTCTGAACTCATGAGGAGTTAGACAGAGACGCGCGAAAGCACAAGCCTGGAATCATCAACTCATATAGAAGGAGGGCTTTGGGGTTGCTGAACACCTCAATAGTCAAGGCAGTGTAGTTGAGGCACTGTTGTGGACAGAACCTTTACTGGGAGTTCTGTAGGAGCTCTACCAAGAGGGTATCGAGCATGTGTACAGAAGTGCACAGAGGAAAGAACTCTGCTGTGAGTTCTTAGGGGAATACCAGAATCACTGAGGATTCTGAGAGGCTCTGCCAGGAGGGCATTTAGAAGGTGCAAAAGGTGCATAGGAACCCAGAACTACTGGATGCTCTGTGGGAGAAGAGACTCTGCCGGGAGGACATCGAGCGAAGTGTGCAGATGGAATAGGAGGAAGGAACTCATTGGGTTCTGTCATCTAAAGGAAGTAGAGTCCACTGAGGGACCTGTATTGGGTTGCTGAATACCTAGAAAGACTTAGCACGGAGGTTGTTTGAGCAAGGAGCTAGGGAGGCATCTATATTCCCTCAAGGGGGTCTGAGTGTTTGTGGAATCTCAGGATAGATAGCGCTTTGCGTGCGAAGACTCTGCAGGAGTGTATAAGCTAAAGAATCCCATGAAGATTCAAAGGGCAGAAGATCTGGAAGGATAACGTTTCATACGCACAGGCGAGACTCAAGTCGAGGGGTTCGCAGGGCAGAAAGGGCGCAAAGGTCCGAGCCTTTGGGAATGAAGAATTCTTCCAAGTCTGGGAAGAAACCACATGAAGCTAGAGGGAGCACAACAACCGTCGGATCTCAAGAAGAAATCCCGTCATCTGTTGGATCGGGAGAAGTAGCGTATGGCTTAACCTCAAGAGGAGGAGCGCACGGGAGAAGGGATCTGAGTCATCAGATCTCAGACCAGATCGTCGACAACCATCTGATCTACAGAAGCTGTATAGGGCTTAATAGTCGAGATATCGGCCTTCAAGAATTCGGGATTCTTGAGGTCACAAGAATCCGGGCAGTGCAAGTCGCAAAATCCCGATAGGATCTGGACCATCCGTTGGCAGAAGGACACATGGCAGGGATCTAGTGCCATCGGCGTTTGGCGCATCGGGAAGTCGGCATTCCCGTGGACACGAGATCAGAGAAATTCCAGGTGAAAACCTCGATGTAATCAGAGCCATCCATTTAGGAGGGACAGGTGTCCAGAATCAGACGAAGTTTCGGCGTTCGGAGAATCAGAGTTCTTGACGCCAAGGAGTTCTTGCATCGCGGATTCGCGATCCACAAAATCCCGAAGGTGACATGGCATCGTGGGGCCCCGAGAGTGAGTGGAATACAGGTGGCACTGTATCAGGGTTCGGTCTTCAGCGTTTGATGAGGCGAGAGCTCATACTCGCTGAAATCACGAGTAGCAATTTCCCGAATCAGTAGGAACCGTTGATTTCTATGGGACAGGTGGCGTGAGATCCCGAGAGATCGGGGTTTGGCATTCAAGACTTTACACTGCAAAGGAATTGTGAACGCTAAAATAGCGATCCCGTGATCCCCGATAGAGAGGAGAGAGGAGGTGATGTGGCAAGGAGATAGCACACATGCACATCGGAGTTCGAGGTTTGGGGATTTGATTTACACGAGAACATGCACGCAGGGTTCGCGATAGCGCGAACACTGATTTCCCGATTTGCGAAGGGGAGATCGCAGGAAGTGTACTGTGGGTAACTCCCCAGGGGAGATTGGAAGAGTCCTTTGACTCTTCGGGCCAAGAATTAGAGAAGGTCCTGGTGAGAGCAGGGTGGAACCGTGAGGGTTGCCTCTCTTGCGTCACATCATCAACATCGACAAAATCTGAGAGGTAAAATTTTCACATAACAAGGACAATCATTGATCTTCGATCGCCAATGCACCAACAAAATCGGAGAAATGGGAGGAAGGGTGCGTCTATCGCTGATTCTAGCCTGCAAAAAGTTTTCTAAAAAATATCTGATATACCATCGGCATAAAGTTAAACCATTGACATAGGAAACCACAATCATCGATCGTTGATCATTGATATACTATCAGCATTGACGAAGAGGGGAAAGGAAACGTCAACCTATGTCAAAAGGAAAATCCCCAATGCTGAAAAGGAACGATCCTCACGCCCCTCCCGCCTCTTTTTCCCTATACCTTCTTGAAAATCATTCCCCTTCTGGTTGGTTGAGTCGATTTCCCATTACTAAATGACTTGGTTTCTCATCATTATCTTTATTGATTGATTATTTTCACAAATTGTTTCTGTTTTCTTGAAGGATATTTGCACATCGTTATTTGGTTCAAAATAATTGTCATCATGTTTTCCATTGATTGAGTGTGAAACATGTCCACCAAGTATTTTGTGTGTGCAGGATAAATCTAGGACCATGAAGTCCTTTGTATGCACAATAATCTTTTGCAGAAAATACAACAATTCGGAGCAATCCATTTCGAGCTTATATTTCAAGCCAAATAGACATGTCAAATCTTCAATGATGGAGATATAATAGTTGATGCATATCAATGACTCTCGTGCATGCGGAGTCTCAAACTTGCCTGAGGTTTAATCACATAGTTACACAAACTTCACTTCATGACTTTGGCACCGAAACATCCAAGCTCATCTTTATCAAAAAATCCCGAATGCCAAATTGTCGCATCGCTTCGCAAGATCAACCATCCGAGAGATCTCCACACTTAACACTCAAAAAATACTGAATACTGAAACACCACAACCACATGGTATTCATCAGTTGAGACATGTGACATTCATCAGTGGAGACACATGGCACTCATTTAACACACCTTTGGTTATGTCATCTGCCCATTTCCGAGTGACACATGTCACCCTTATTTTTGTGACATGTCAACGATATGACATGAAACTACCATGTTAGGTTTGGAGGATTAGCCATATGAGAGGTTTTACTTCAAGACAAGCGTAGATCACCGAAGTTCCGAAGAGTCGAAGACACATGGAATCCATCGGTTGTTGACATGTGGCACTCATTTCAGTTCATTTTTGTTACGTCATCCACTATTCTAGGTGACACGTGTCACTCTCTTTCATGCAGACATGTCAGTGACAGTGATGTCATGTGTACATGTCATATCTGGGAGATTTCCACTACGGAAGATTTCAATTTATAGCAACATAGAAACTCCTGAACCCTGAAGAGTTGGAGTCCTGAACTCGCAAAGTATTTAATGGTAAAACTATCTTAATCTTGGATCAATTAGAAAGTGCCAAAGAGTTGGAGACGCATGGCACTCTTCTATCATGACACGTGGAATCCATCCATTGAGACACATGGCATTCATCAATTGAGACATGTGGAACTTATTTTAAGCACATTTCGGGCTGTCATATGTACTATTTAAAGTGACATGTGTCACCCTCCTTTCTATGACACATCAACAATATGATATCATACTTCCACATCAAATTCAAGAGATCATCCTCTGGGGGATTTCCAAACACAACATTCAAAAAAAAACTCTCGAACCCCAAAGAGTCGGAGTCCCGAAGTCCTGAAATGATGAAGGTTAAAGGTAATATTAGGTTAATAAGTAATTAGTGTTGGTTAATGACTCCAAGAGTTCTATCCTGTGAAGGAAATGTATACTCTGTACTATGAAGCCCCCAGACATCGGATTTTTGAAGTGGCTCACCCACATTTATTGCAAATTTTGAAATTTTTAAAAAGGGATGTCACACCAGGATTTGTGAAACTACGTGTCCAGATTGCAGAAAGAATATTAGAGACTTTGGAAAATGCCAGATGACTTGCTTCTTTCCTCTTGTTGATAAGTGGGGGAAAAACATTGCCAAGATCCAGTTATCTCCTAGTGTCCTCCAATAGTTCATTGCATTCCAATGCTCGATTCAAAATGTAGTTATGTCACTCCCAATAATTTCCTGCCAAATCTCGATTCACCCCAGCATGCACATCAATCTAGCTTTAGTGCTAGTAGGATTTTTTAATTGTTCAATTGAAAAACTCTTTTAGATTCAAACATAATAAGTGGTATTTTCTGTGTGATAAGAACCACTCCTTTTTTTTAACTCAAGTTCAAATTATTCATTAACATACTCTAGCATATTTTTTAGTTAAGTTAATAAGTTGTTTTATAGATGATGTGTAGATCTAAGCCTTAGTTCCACATTGATCGAGGGATTCCACATTTGTGATAAATAGGCATCTTTTGTATTTTAGAAAGGTCAATGGTTTCGGAGAGAAAGACTTTTTCTGAAATTTTGTAAGAGAACTATTTCTTTGCAAGCTATTTTAATTAAGAAGTTTTTTTTAGAACCAAAGACACTTCGATCATCTAAGGCGTGAATATGATTGGACCAAGGGGGATTATCTGTCTTTGGATTCGATATTTGTTTTTGTATTGAGTAAGATTTGTTGTATCTGTTATTTAAAGTTATCTTATAATGCCGCAACAATTTGTTTATTCTAGTTGATGAATAGTAATCCATTGTTTTAACATGTGATTGATAATAGAGAATTGAAAATTACTTTTTCTTGCGCTAAATTCTTGTCACGTATATATTTTATTTATGTAATTGTCATCTCAGACAATGTTGAATGTCTACTAATAAAAATGGTATTAATGCTAGTTTGAAGTATTTTATATCTTCTTCATCTACATGTTACGGTATAAAGGCTATCCTGCAACCCAACATCCCCCAACACATAGTTGGTTTTCCTCTGCCATCTAGTTTAAAGCTCTATCTTTCTTTTGTTATAAACATTAGAAAAGAACCAAAAGATAATTTCATAGCCTAAGGAAATTCTTAATAGAAAAGACATATCTTTCAATCACGATTAAAGCCCATCAATAATTCCATCCAGATCACAAATCTGGAGAACCTTACCACTCATCAAACCTTTACTAGTCTAATTGGGCCTCTTAGGTGAGTTTGGTTTCTATTGTTGATTTAAAGGGATATCAAACCCCTCAACATAGTGTTGTTGCAAGAAATACAATAGGAAAATATTGGATGACTTGGCATACTGGGGCATCTTGTTGGAAACCCCCTTACCAGTGCTTTATACAACACAAGGCACCACTAAATAACATTCCAATGATCTGGGAACACTAGAGCACTAGTGCATTCAATTTAACCAAGATAAACACCAATTTTATAATATATAAAATTTAGTGTAGCGGTGTGTCCATGTTAACCAAGTTCCCCGGTGTTGTTAATAAAACCACATTGGAAAAAATATTAAATGAATTGCATACTAGGGTGTCTAGTTGGACGCCTTGCTACTAGTGCTCTATGCAAAAGAATGCACCACTAACCAAAATGGTCGTTCTCCACTAATGTGGTAGAACTGATACATTCATATTAACATATCACATCATTGAATTTGGAATAAAATAATTTAAGCCAGCAGGGTCCCTAGGTCCAAAGAATGCACTAGTGTTATAATGATCACAATAAATTATGGTCAAATATTTCACAATTTTGAAGTGCGATACATCTTATGGGATGCATCGATAAAACAAGTGTCCATGTGATAATAAATGTGGAGAACCGATGCATGATAGTAACAACACAGCATGGAAGTGTTGTTTTTCTTATATAGAGCACCAGTGGCAATGCGTAGTGACAACTTTAGGTGCACTGATTAATTTTCTACATACTTTTGAAAACATAATTTTTTTTTTTTTTTTGTTAAATAAAAGTTTTTTATATATATGTGTGTTTATAATTTCAATTTGTTTGATCTATTTATATGTTCCTAAGAATATTTTCTTGTGAATTAGAGACAACAACGATGAGAGGAGTAGCAACAAGAGCAACGAGTCAAAAGATACACCATTCTATGTGAGTGGAAGGATCAAGAGAGGGAGGGGGAGTTTTTCATTCACCCTATTACACCACAAAAAAATGCCCCTTTGAGCGATGTTTGCCTCCTTAATTTTTATGAGGAGGGTACATCCCTAAGGGGGAACATCTTTTTGTTACAATATTTGATCCTTCATTGGAATTATGGTTGACATGATTTTAGGGTTGGTTCCAATATGGGGTATCATCCCACAAAGGAGTATGTTTATTTCATCATTATATTTTCTAGGACAGGTGAGGTTTTTCCCCAGTTCCATGATCTATCACTTGGTGTTGTAGGAGAGACCTAGCTTGCATATGTGCAAAGATATTTAAGTCAGAAATCCTTTCCGCTTCAGGATTCTAGGTTCCTAGTGGTCAGATGCAGATTAGTTCATTTAATAGAGAGGAGGTTAGATGTCTGTGGCTTAT
This sequence comes from Picea engelmannii, assembly GCA_009831015.1. Lineage (NCBI taxonomy): Eukaryota > Viridiplantae > Streptophyta > Pinopsida > Pinales > Pinaceae > Picea > Picea engelmannii. The sequence continues at coordinate 288,896 of ML779325.1, forward strand.
TATAACAAAACTATCAAAATTTAACTCTGATGGGAAAGACATTAGTTTCCCTTTGATGTATTATGTATATAGTTTACTGCAGAGGCCCTAATTGATTAGATGGACCCAAATTTGTTTTAGATAGTTTTGATTTTCATTTGATCGTTTTTGTTTTGTTTTATATGGTAGGATATTCTTCCCATTCACGTCATACTTATTCACATTATTTTTTGAGAGGGTTCATGACACTTAACTAGAAGTACGTCGCTTTCCTCATAGGCCTATGTTTTATACATGCATGGGCATGTGGGGCTAATTGTTTCCCAAGAGGATCCCATCAAAGTGGTTCATGTACTCTATTTAGTACAAAGGTATGTGATCTTTTGGCTGGAGAGAAAAATATTTTCCTTGATTTTCTACAGTACCCATATGCAAGGATGAATTGGAGAGGATGTTCAAACATCCTATTTACAATAACTAAGAAACCATATGAGAGAGTTAATATTATCGTTATGTTTTGATAAATCTAGTCACATATTTTTATGTCTTATTTAATCCACATGTGATTTGTTGTAACATCTTGCTTCAATTATCTAATTATTATTATCTATTGTTTTGCATATATTGTCACATATGTTGGGTATGAGCCTCCCAAATAGGACGAGGAGGAAGAGGAGAATCCTATAGTACATATACCTCACATTCCATGCAAGCTATATCAGAGAGTCTAGATAGAGGTTGTGATGGTGTTATGGTTTATCATGGAGTGGTACCTACACTGGCTCAAAACATATAACATGTACCAAATATGTCTACGATATGGACTATTGTAACTCATGACATGACATCACTGATGGGTCATATTTTTAGCACCGTCAACCTCATCGAGAGGATGAGGGATCCTTCTCATGGTTCTCATGATTTTAATCCATTTTCCTCGTCACCAAACTGATGCACATCCTCTACTCCACCACATGGTCCTCCTCAACCTAATATTTCTTCTACTCCAGATATCCATGCACCATCCATTGATCCTCCTACTTCCCCTCTACATGTTTCTTCAACCATCAATCCTCCTACTTCTCCTCTACATGTTTATGCACCATCCATGTTCGATCCTCCTCATCCTCTTCCTCCTCCTCCTCCCCCTCCACATGTGTTTGCATCATTCAATAATCCTTATATGCCTTCCCCTCCCCATGTGTATGCACCATCTATGTATGATCCATGTCCCATCCATTGATCCTCTATATTCTCCTCCATATGTGTCACCATCCAATGATCCCCATCCTCCACTTGTTTCACCATCAACCAATCATCCTCCTCATCCTCCACCACAATTGTCACAAGATTTTGATGCTTTGGATACTATGTTCACATCGGGTACTATTGCAGAGGTTGATCTTCATGGAGACACATTTGATCATGTATTTTTACTATTTCTTTCTGAAATAGGTACTGATAGACCCTCTGCCTCTGGCAGTAGAGACATTGATGCATCTATCTCTAGTGGTGGACCAAACTAGTAGTGATATTGATTGACATGTATATTAATTGTTTTATATTTGACTTGAGATGTATATATGACATGTTTATTGTAGATTTTTTGAGAATTATTTTTGACATGTATATTGATATGTATATCACTCATGTATATTATTTTTTTCATATAATGTTTTGGTTGTTTTTGTTTGATTTATAAAATATATTATGAGTATACTACTAATTAACATTATTAATGATTTCTCTATTTTTAAATTAAATTTGAGATGTATCACTCTTTTAAATTTACAGTTTGCATATAATGTTTAACTTTACTTTTCTGAAATCGTTTAATTTGGATTGTGATTGCAAAAAGTTATAACCTCTAATGTCATATAATATTTAACTCTTCTTCAAGGTGAATTGCATGTTGTGTAGAAACATACAATATATTTATTAAACATTTTTAGAAACAAAAATACTTAAATACGATGAGTGAAATGATAGTGATTTGAATAATTATTTTTTTTACATATATTTTAAGAACAACATTATAATATAATTGTTCACTAATAATAATGATGATGATGTAATAATAACGTTATTTTTTTAATTTATATTATTCAAATAATATAAGACAAAGTTATAATATAATTGATTACTAAAATCACAATTATTATATTCTATTATATTTTAATTTTTCCAAAATTTTTATTAAATTATATTATCCAATTATTAAAATATATGAAAATTGTTTAATTAAATTTAAAATATTAAATATAAAGAATAATAATAATTTTTGATCTATAAATTTTCAATGAAATGGTTTCACAATTTTCCACTTTATTACTAACTTTATGAGATTTCAATTAAAAAAATATGTAAAAGTATGTATGTATTAGTTGAATCTTTTATTAAAAAAGTATGGTAAGTAATGTATCTTATTGTTTTTTATTAAAATGTATGGAAATATCTGATTTGGTTAATGAATGAAAAAATCAATAATTGTTCATTAAATTTATAATAGTTATATTTAATCAATTTTTTTATTTAAAAAATATAATTAATTAAATTTAAATGATTAAATATGAAAATGATTTCATAAATAATAATGAAGTTATATTTTTGTTTTCAATCTTTGGCTTGCATGGTAACAATTTATATCAAAGATTTCTAGGGTTGGATTATAGTCAAGGAAATCTTTAGAGGCTAAACTTCATGATTTGTATTGTTTTCTTCTAAAATTAATTTTCTAATTTTTATTTTTTTTTAATTATTCAACCAAATTCTAATATGGGATTTAAAATTATTTTACATTTTAAGTTGTCAATATTTTCTAAAAAATATATAAATACTTAGAAATTGCAATATTTTTACAACAATATCGCCAAGCGCATTTTATAAGTAGAATTTTAAGAATTAAATTGAGAGAGGTTTCTATACTTTTAGATAAGTATGGATCCTTAAAATTTTCCTTAATTGTGACTAGGATCTAGAAAAAGACTATTTTAGCATTTTTGTATCCTTCCTATATTGACAATTATTTCAAGGAGAATGTAAAAATAATGATTAATATAATTTTATATGATCAAAAAACTAAATAATGGAAGTGGAATAGGTGAAGAAGTTGGTAACGCCAACACCACAAGTGTGATTCTAGAACTCATAGATGATGCAAAAACTTATAATTTTGGAATTGTCCTTAGAAGTTTGATCAAAGTATATGTTTATTTGAATTTTGATTTTTCAAACAATAAAAAGTTTGAGGATTTATTTTTTAATATCATCATTTTTTTAAATAAAAGATAACTTCGAATAAATATTTACTATTGTATTATAATAATACATCACCAACTTTGTGATATATAAAATAATGATTAGTAATTAAAAGGTTAACATAAACATATGTTAATACAATACAACATAAATTTTCTATAATAAAAAATAAATGTGACAATAAAAATATGTCAAAACCACATCTTATGCATGTACTACTTAATATATTTTCAATATGGTGGTTGTAAATAGTTGTTAACTTTTAATATCCAACATTATAAAATAAAGAAAATAAAAAACATAATGGGTGATTATAGATACCCATAATAAAATGACACACCCACAATATAAATGTTGAAACAAAGAATTTAAATACCATTCTTCATTGCCATCACCTTGATTATCCTCCTCACTTGGCATTATAAATTTTTTGTTCTCTAAAATATATTTAAATCTGGGATCATGTCTTAGTACAAACTGCCAATCCCCATCCAACACATCTATGTAAAAAAACACTTGGTTGCAATGTTTTCGGAAAACATAAGGCTCCTTAGTTTCAATCTATGTTATTTTTATAGTTAATACATATTTTCCCACTATCACGATATTCCTTTACATTTCTCTTGTTGAAGGTATCCCACCACTTGCAACAAAATATAACACATTGAAAAGATAAAAAGTCCACTTGCATGATCTCTTGTATATTTCCAATGTAACCTAACTTCCCTTCTATTAGGTTTTCATCATGGTGGCTAGCATGACTAGATTGGTCAAACTTGACCTACACTCTGCAATTTTGTGTGATGTGTCCATCAATGACATACTATGTGTGAAAATGATGTCTATATTCCCACATAGATGGGAAAAAATGCACCCATAAAAATGCAAACAAAGGACAATGCCATATGTCTAATAACTTCAACATTAATAAAAATATAATACATGTTAAAATTCAAATGTGAAATGTTATAAATTTAACATGGTACTTAGAGAGGTTATTACAAATTTGATTCACTCCATATCTATGTTTAGTGCATTTTAATCTTCTCCATGTGGCTGATTATGATTAGAAATTGAATAGTTGTCTTGTATCTGGTCAACCACCCAACTATTGGGACACAATTTTTGCGTATTTTATTTTAAATGATCAGGATCAGGAATGATTATACCACTCAATTGTATGAATTATTTCCTTTCAATGTCCCATTTCCTTATTTTCTCTTCGTACAACATGACCCATGGTCACATTGCCTCTGCATTGTAAATAACGAATTTATTGATGGTATCAATTTCCAAAATTCACTAATGTATACTTCAATTTAAAATTTTTCTCAATACTAAATTAACAAATTATGAGAGACGCATTCTTTATTAAGCATGTTTTTCCATTTGTTTGGAGTATCTCCCCTTCCCTTTTATCCTCATCTTGTTGGTCATCCCAAACCACTTCCCCTGGTATGTTGTCAATTTGTTTGATGTTCCCACTAGCATAATATAACAACTTGTATATTATATACCTCTCTACCATAGATTCCTATGGTTTTTCCCTCTGTCAAACAAAGCCCTTCAATTTTTTTGTATACCTCTCTAAGAAGAAAATCCAATGACATGACAAAAACCTAGCTAATTTAACCTCATCAGGTAGGTGAATCAAAATATGGACTTGTAATTCCATAAAAATCGTGGGCAATTCCCTATCAAACACACAAAAAATATCAATTATATCTCGATGCCATAATATAATTCTATCCATATGAATCTCCTTTGATGTGATCTAATGTAAAAATGAAAATAATTTTGATACGACATGTAGAAATTCCTAGGGTAAGTCATGGTTCACACAACCACACATGAGAAAAGGATAATGACACTGTAAAATAGACACACACATCATTAATTTCCATAAAATTGTGAGTGTATATCATATTTTTACGGACAATATAGAATAAGAATCGTGTATTCAACATACATACCCTTAGAAGGTTCAAATGGTCATGTGATTTCAACCTTGAAAAATTCCCTTCTACGGTGAAGAAACGTTGTAGGGTCAACCCATATAAAGAAGGTACCTTAGCAAAATATAACATTGTTCTCCATAGAAATACCATCTTTAATCAAAATCTATAGGACATCACCTTCTTTAAAATACCAAAAAGGACTAATCTATCCTCTAGTTTGTTTTCTTGACCAATGTCTCTTTTTAGTATTTGAAGCAATAATATCTCTCCTAACATCCAATGTGTTGCTTTTATTCAATGGTATGTACCTCCATAAATTTGATGAACCATTTTTGAATATATGTGTGGGATCTAGTAAGTGGCCAATCTTATGATGCTCCAAATATGGAAGATCATAGAATACGAATTTCATTTTCATCCCAATGGGAATTTTCTCAACACATGTGTCAAAAGAATTAGGATTATCAAACATAGGTTACCCATTTGAAACAAAAAATTAGACCATTTCCTTCTCCTTCTCTATGTGATATTCCCTAATCCATTCTGTCAATGTCATTATTTAGGTCTTTGGGTTCTCTTTAGTTTACCATTGAAATAAGATTCAACTCTTCTATAAGGGTGGTCTTTTTGGAGGAATACCATTAAGCAATTTATACCAGCTTTAATAGGTGGTTGGACCACCTAGCGTTTATATAAGTTCCACACCATTTACATCCGTGATACCCTTTTTTTACAAGATGTTTGATGTTATTTTCTACATAGAACGTTATTTTCAAAAATATAGTTGCACCAAATTAAGTATGCCAAAAAGAATTACAGATATAATAAAATCAATCAACGTGCTTACCAAATAAAACTCCTAGTCATAGATAGTCCTGCATTCTGTATACACATATGACATACAACACAAAAGGCCCATCCATTGGGATGGGTGTCGATACATCATATACTTGTATCCATTTCCATACTTGATTAAATTCATCGATCATTGGTTGGAGGTAGACATCCATTATCTTCTGATGCAGGAGCATCGCCAACTCAGCAAGCGAGCCAGCACATCAAGTGGAAGTCCAGCTGGGGAAACAAACCAAAATTTTGAAGTGCTTTGGGATTGTAGTGCAAGTCTTTAATGAAGCGCCATATCCTTCAATGAAACATTTATGAAGGAGCGCCTGTTGTATTGTATCAGACCTCAAGCCTTACGCTCTTGTCTGAAGTAGATAAGAGGCATTTAATAGATGTAATGCAGGTAGATAGGATTTTATTTCCAGATTAGACAGTTTTAGAGTTCGAGAGGGAAAAAAGATATAGAAACCCTCCTTTGTAGATTGTAGCATAGTTCAGAAAGCATTCAGAAGAGAAGAGAAAGTAGAGAATTGTATGAAGAACACCTATGTACAGATTTGAGTTAATATAAGAGAGTCTTTGATTCAAATTCATGTCTGGTGTTGTTTCTCTATGTATGTGGTTAAGGTGCTCTTGAATGTTTGTTTTCTGGATATGCATTTGCTTTGAATATGCTGTGCATGTGATTTCAGGGTTTGAAACTGAAGTCTGAGAGAAGGAAGAGAATGAGTTTCAATTGTTTCTCTATCTGAGCCAGGAGATTCCTACATAGAGTGTAGTCAAATTCATCCGCAAGGAGTGCGTTGATGAGAGCTCGATAGTTTAACACTTATTGTCATTCCCACAGAAGTTGTAGGGGTTATTGAAGTCATGCGAAGAGTGTGCAGGCAGAATTAGAGATCTCAGTTGTTATCCTGAGCAAGGGAGATAAACGACTACTGCTGCAGGAAGTGCGCAGAGTCTGAAGGATTCCACACTTGAGAAGTTGTTGAACGCTGAGCGCAAGGAGTGCACATAAATTCCTCTGAAGGAGTCAGAGTGAATAAGCTCAGGAGGTATAGAACCCTTGCGATATCATTGAAAGAGAGCGTAGGAGGTTCATGTCGAGGAAGGTTTCGAGTAGGAGCTGCAAGCGCAGGCTTGGAGAACAAGTCTCGGCAGAAGCACTTAGTCAATTTTCAAGAAATCCTCAAGGAGGAGGAGTCGACGGTCAGGATTCACCGGGGAGATTAGAGAAGTCCCAGAAACCATTATGTCTCTGGGAAGTTGCGCAAGGTTTAAGCTTTAGTGTGCAGGGAAAGAGTCAGAGTTCATCAGGACTCGACTCATCAGAGAATCAGAGTTTCCAAGAACATAGGATTCTCGCAGGGAGAATTCACGATCCGCAATTTCCCGAAAGGAGCACAGCCATAGATTCCAGGCTGGACACGTGTCAAAAATATAGAGAGTCGAGGCTTCGGCATTCGGGATTTTCCTATGCAACGGAAACGCTACAATTGAAATCGCGATCATGTGATAACCGATAGCGCGACAAGGAGGGGTGACGTGGAGGAGAGCGCCCACACGTGCATCGGGGTTCGGCATTTTGGAGTTCTCGGTGATGGGAGACTCATGCCCATGGGAATTACGATATCCCGATACGCAATTTCCCGACGGAGGTAAGAGTGAAGTGGAGGACAAGTGTCAGCAGGTAAACTCTCGCAGGGAGCAAACGCCAAGTGGCATCAGCCTATTGTGAACTCGGGGGTTCGCGTGTTGGGAGCGCAAAGATTTGCGTCAAGGTTTACGAGATCACAAGAAGCGATATCTCCGTAACCATTGGTTAGCGTGTGGGCCCCAGAGCACAGAAAAGGGGGACAGGTGGCATCGGAGATCCCAGGGGTGTGGATTCTTTGCATTGCAAATCCACAAACTCCGAAGTTCCGATAGAGAAAAGGGGCTTGGTCCCGTGGCTGACAGGTTGTGTGGGAAAGGAGTTAGCGGAAGGAGTAAAGAAACCATGGGTGAGATACCATCGGGATTCAGGATTTGTGAAACCCGATTCTGTGAGCTCAGGACTCGCGATATCGCGAGGTCCGATTTCCTGATTTGAAGAAGGGAGATCACAAAGAAAGTCTGTGGGTATTGAGAACTCCCGATAGGGGGTTGAAGAGTAATTTTAACTCTTCGGGCCTAGCTAAAAGAAGGTCCTAGTGATCATGGACGTGTGTCGGGTAACGTCGGCATCAAGTGGTATCAGAGCGAGTATCTTGTCTGTATATTTAAGACAGGAGGAGAAAGAAGAACTGAAGCACTCTGATACACATCAAGTTGTATCAGAGCGGGAACTCTTTGTTTTCTGCGACAAAGAGAATAGAGGGAATTTCACCATGTCGCCCAGAAGAGAAAGGCAATCACCTGATCCAGAGGGTAGGGATATGCGAAGAAGAGGTAGGCCGACAGGGAATCCAAAGATTGAAAGGCAGATACGCAATCTCAGAGCAAGATTGGAAGATATGGAAGCAGCGTAGAGACGCACAACAAATGCCGGAGATCTGAGTGACTCTGAAGGTGAAGCTGAAGTTGAACAGCAAGGAGAAGTTGCAGCTGAAGATGCAGCCAATGAGCAGTTAATTAAGGCTATCGCTCGGATGAGTTCAAAAAAAAAACGGACATTCCAATTTATGAAGGAAGTCTGGATGCAGAAGAGCTGCTGGATTGGATTAGAGCTCTTGACACCTACTTCGATTACGAGGATATCAAAGAGGATAAAAAGGTAATACATGCTATCACGAAACTAAAGGGACATGTAGCGTTGTGGTGGGATGAGCTTCAGGTAGATAAGCGTTCCAAAGGAAAACAAAAGATCAAAAGCTGGGATCGAATGATTGCAAAGATGAAGGCAAAGTTCATCCCTAGGGACTATCAGATCACACTGTTCAGGAGGATGCAGAACCTGAGACAGAGGTTGATGACGGTGAAGGAGTATACCGAAGAATTTTACAAGCTCAATATCAGAGCAGGTCATCGGGAGGGTGATGATGAAAATGTTGCCAGGTACATGAATGGCTTAAGATATGATATCCAGGATGAGATGAGTATGACAACCATCAGAACAGTTGAGGATGCATATCAGATGGCATTGAAGGTAGAGGAAAATCTAAGCCGTAAGCCAGCACAGGGAGGCAGAGATAAGAGCCAGCTGAGAGGAAAATCAGTTGCCCAAGATAGGTTCCAGAAACCTAAGGATGACTAGAAGAAGCCTCAGACCATAATGGAGAGAGGTGGAAGTTCTCAGCGAGGCCAGCACGCTGAACAACAAATGCAGAAGACAGAACAGAGCGGAGGATACACTGATGTTAATACTTTTCCTCGTACCAGAGGTAGAGGAAGGGGCAGAGGAGGAATCATCACATGCTACACATGTTGGAAGAATGGGCACAAAGCAGTTGATTGTCCAGTCAGGAAGAAAGATGGAGGAGAAGCTCACATCTCTAAGGCACAGAGGCGTGATGCTGAGATAGAAGATGCAGAAGACAAAAGGTCTTTGATGATGCGTAAATTTCTTGTTACACTCGAGAAGGAGGTGGAGGACACAACTCAGAGAAGAAGACTGTTCAGAACTGCATGCAAGACCAAAGACAAGAAATGCAAAGTCATTGTGGACAATGGAAGCACCGATAATATTGTTTCAACCAAGATGGTGGAGAAACTAGAGCTGGAAATGACTGATCATCTGAGTCCATATAAAGTCACATGGCTACAGAAGGGACATCAGGTGAGTGTCACTAAACAGTGCTTAGTGGACATTAAAATCAGAGGATATAATGATAAAATTCTCTGTGATGTTATTCCTATGGATGTATGTCATTTATTGCTAGGAAGACCATGGCAATATGACATAAACGTAATTCATGATAGGAAAATGAATACGTACACTTTGGAGAAGAATGGGAGAATACACATGTTACTTCCGATAAAAGATAAGGAGGAAAAACCGGAAGTGAACAACAGGTTACTTCTCATGAGTGGGAAGGAACTTCTAGCAGAAGTAAAGAAGAAAGAAGATCCACGATTCTTTGTGGTCAGAAAAACCAGAATCATTTTGACCAGCACAAGAGTGGACGATTTGCCGGAGGAAATTCAGGAACTGTTGGAAGAGTTCGCTGATATAGTGGTGGACGAATTACCTCATTCGTTGCCACCAATGAGGAGCATAAGCCATCACATAGACCTTGTATAGAGAGATAGTTTGCCAAATAAGGCCGTGTACAGGTTGACACCTCAGGAGAACGAGGAGGTTAAGAAGCAAGTCCAGGAGTTATTGTACAAAGGACTGGTCAGGGAAAGTTTAAGTCTGTGTGTCGTTCCAATGGTACTGAGTCCAAAGAAAGATGGAGGCTGGAGAATGTGTACAGATTCCAGAGCCATTAACAAGATCACCATCAGGTACAGGTTTCCACTGCCGAGAATGGACGATCTGATGGATTTCCTGAGCGGGGCAAATTATTTTTCAAAGGTTGATTTGAAAAGCGGATACCATCAAATTCGCATGAGAGAAGGTGATGAGTGGAAGACAGCCTTCAAGACAAATGAAGGGTTATACAAATGGCTAGTCATGTCGTTTGGCTTGACGAATGGACCGAGTACATTCATGAGGCTGATGAATGAAGTGCTGAAAGAATTCATTGGTAAGTTTGTCATTGTTTATTTAGATGACATATTGATTTTCAGCAAATCAAGAGAGGAACATATGAAGCATTTAGTTGCAATAATGAGGAAGCTACAACAAGAGAAGCTGTTGATCAATGTGAGGAAATATTCATTTATGAAGAAAGAACTCATTTACTTAGGATTTTTCATATCGGAAAATAAATTGAAGATGGATCCAAGTAAAGTGGAGGTAATCAAGAATTGGCCATCACCAAGAAATATTTTTGAGGTGAGGAGTTTCCATGGTTTGGCTAGTTTCTACGGAAAATTCATTAGGAACTTTAGTGGAATTAGCACAGCAATGATGGACATAGTCAAGAAGAGACATAAGTATTTTCATTGGACTGAAGAGGCAGAGAAGAGATTCAATCTGTTGAAGCGAAAAATCACCGAATAGTCGGTGTTGGTGTTGCCAGATTTTCAGAAGGTTTTTCAGGTAAAGTGTGATGTAAGTGGATTTTCCATAGGAGTGGTCTTGAGCCAGGAGGACAGACCGATTTATTATTTCAGCGAGACGCTGGATGAGGCAAAGATGAAATACTCCACGTATGATAAGGAATTTTATTCCATTATACAGGCATTAAAGAAGTGGAGGCATTACTTGATCCCAAAGGAATTTGTATTGTATAGTGATAATCATGCATTGCAGTTTGTAAGTCAACAAGAGAAGTTGAACCAAAAACATGCAAAATGGGTAGAGTATATGCATAATTTTACATTTGTAATTAAACACATTTCAGGGACTGCTAACAAAGTGGCTGATGCTTTGAGCAGGAAGTGTTTGTTGCTGCAGGAATTTCGAGTCAAGACATTGGGTTTTGAAAACCTGGAAGACATGTATGCAGGTGATGCAGATTTTGCAGAGGTATACGACGCAGCTGAGAATCCAGTTCTCAGAGACAGAAGCCCGTGGATGGATTACATGATTCAGAAGGGACTGTTGTTCATAGGAAACCAGTTATGCATTCCGAATTGCTCCATGAGGGAGAATCTGCTAAAAGAAAAACACAGTGGTGGATTAGCAAGGAATTTTGGCCACGACAAAACATTTGCTAAGATAAGTGAAGCATAATTCTGGCCGAAGATGCGAACAGATGTCAAGAAGTTTTTTGACAGGTGCAAAATTTGCCAGCATTCAAAGGGAAGAAAGCAGAACGAGAGATTCTATCAATCATTACCCATACCTGAGAGGCCATGGGATGAAATCAGCATGGATTTCATACTAGGATTGCCGAGGATGCAAAGAGGACATGATTCAATCTTTGTGGTGGTTGACAGGTTTTCAAAGATGGCACATTTTATTCCGTGTCAGAAGACCAGCGATGCAACTCACATCGCAAACTTGTTTTTCAAGGAGGTTGTTAGACTTCATGGTTTACCCAGAAGCATTGTATCGGACAGGGATACAAAGTTCATTGGACATTTCTGGAGGACACTCTGGAAGAAGATGGGAACTAACTTGATGTTTAGTTTATCCTATCATCCTCAGACGGATGGGCAAACGAAGGTTGTAAATAGAAGTCTGGGAGACTTACTCAGAAGCCTAGTGACAGAGCACCATAGCAACTGGGAAAATGTGTTGCCACAGGCAGAGTTTGCTTACAACGATTCGATGAATCAAAGCACAGGGAAAATTCCTTTTTAGATTGTATATGGCAGACAGCCAAGAGGAGTATCTGAGATGAGGGATTCAGAGAAGATAATGACAAAGAGCGTGAGCGCTGAAGAATTCACAGAGGCGATGGAAGAACTTCACAGCAGAGTGAAGCAGCGATTGCAGGAGACGAACCAGGAATATAAACGTAGAGCAGATCAACATCAGAGACAACTTAAATTTGAGGTTGGGGATCTAGTTCTGGCACATTTGAGGAAAGAAAGGTTCCCAAGGGGAACATACAACAAGATCAAAATGAAGAAAATTGGGCCATGCAGAGTCCTGAAGAAGTTGGGAGAAAATGCTTATGAGATTGAATTGCCAGGAGAGATCAGAATATCTCTGACATTCAATGTCTCAGACTTATATCCCTATAAGGCTGAGGAAGCAGGAGATGGGAGTGATGAGTAGCCAGAAATTCAGTGGCAGAAGCAGATGCCGATTGCAGAAAGGCCACAGATGGAGCGAATACTTGACAAAAGAGTGAGCAAGAAGACCAGAAGGAAGCAGTATTTTGAGTATCTGGTCAAGTGGAAGAATCATCCAGCGGAGGATTCCAGTTGGGAGACAGAAGCAGAAATTCTGAAGCATGGACAGACCATGCAGGAGCTCATGGACAGGAGCCCATGAAAATTTTCAAGCCGAGGAGTATGATGTAGGAGCATCACCAACTCAGCAAGCGAGCCAGCACATCAAGTGGAAGTCCAGCTGGGGAAACAAACCAAAATTTTGAAGTGCTTTGGGATTGTAGTGCAAGTCTTTAATGAAGCGCCATATCCTTCAATGAAACATTTATGAAGGAGCGCCTATTGTATTGTATCATACCTTGAGCCTTATGCTCTTATTTGAAGTAGAAAGGAGGCATTTAATAGATGTAATGCAGGTAGATAGGATTTTATTTCCAAATTAGATAGTTTTAGCGTTCGAGAGGGAAAATGGATATAGACACCCTCCTTTGTACATTGTAGCATAGTTCATAAAGCATTCAGAAGAGAAGAGCAAGCAGAGAATTGTATGAAGAACACCTATATACAGATTTGAGTTAATAGAAGAGAGTCTTTGATTCAAATTCATGTCTGGTGTTGTTTCTCTGTGTATGTGGTTAAGGTGCTCTTGAATGTTTGTTTTCTGGATATGCATTTTCTTTGAATATGATGTGCATGTGATTTAAGGGTTTGAAACTAAAGTCTGAGAGAAGGAAGAGAATGAGTTTCAATTGTTTCTCTATCTGAGCCAAGAGATTCCTGCATAGAGTGCAGTCGAATTCATCTGCAAGGAGTGCGTTGATGAGAGATTGATAGTTTAACACTTATTCTCATTCCCATAGAAGTTGCAGGGGTTGTTGAAGCTGTGCGAAGAGTGTGCAGGAGAAATTAGAGATCTCAGTTGTTAGTCTGAGCAAGGGAGATAAACGACTGCTGCTACAGGAAGTGCGCAGAGTCTGAAGGATTCCACACTTGAGGAGTTGTTGAACGTTGAGCGCAAGGAGTGCGCATAAATTCCTCTGAAGGAGTCAGAGTGAATAAGCTCAGGAGGTATAGAACCCTTGTGATATCATTGAAAGAGAGTGTAGGAGGTTCGTGTCGAGGAAGGTTTCAAGCAGGAGTTGCAAGCGCAGGCTTGGAGAACAAGTCTCGGCAGAAGAACTTAGTCAATTTTCAAGAAATCCTCAAGGAGGAGGGGTCGACGGTGATGATTCACTGGGGAGATTAGCAAAGTCCCAAAAATTGTTAGATCTCGGGGAAGTTGCGCAGGGTTTAAGCTTTAGCGCGCAAGGAAAGAGTCAGAGTTCATCGGGACTCAACTCATCGGAGAATAGGAGTTTCCAAGAACATAGGATTCTCGTAGGGAGAATTCGTGATCCACGATTTCCCGAGAGGAGCACAGCCATAGATTCCGGGCTGGACACGTGTCAGAAATCCGGAGAGTCGAGGTTTCGACATTCAGGATTTTCCTATGCAAAGGAAACACTACAATTGAAATCGCGATCATGCGATAACCGATAGCACGACAAGGAGGGGTGACGTGGAGGAGAGCGCCCACACGTGCATCGGGGTTCGGCGTTTCAGAGTTCTCGGTGATGGGAGACTCACGACCACGGGAATTGCGATATCCCGATACGCGATTTCCCGACGGAGGTAAGAGCGAAGTGGAGGACAAGTGTCAGCAGGTAAACTTTCACAGGGAGCAAACGCCAAGTGGCATCGACCTATCGTGAACTCGGGGGTTCGCGTGTTGGGAGCACAAATATTTGCGTCAAGTTTACGAGAATGCGAGGAGCGATATCTCCGTAACCATTGGTTAGCGTGTGGGCCCCAGAGCACAGAAAAGGGGGATAGGTGGCGTCAGAGATCAGGGATCAGAGATCCCAGGGGTGTGGATTCTTCGCATTGAAAATCCACGAACTCCGAAGTTCCGATAGAGAAAAGGGGCTTGGTCTCGTGGCCGACAGGTCATGTGGGAAAGGAGTTAGTGGAAGGAGTAAAGAAGCCGTGGGTGAGAGACCATCGGGATTCGGGATTTGTGAAACCTGATTTCGTGAGCTCAGGACTCGCGATATCGCAAGGTCGGATTCCCCGATTTGAAGAAGGGAGATCACAAAGAAATTCTGTGGGTATTGAGAACTCCCGACAGGGGGTTGAAGAGTAATTTTAACTCTTTGGGCCTAGCTAAAAGAAGGTCCTGGTGATCGCGGACGTGTGTCGGGTAATGTCGACATCATATTCACTTGTATTTTACCTAGGACTACAAGACCCAACATAATATGTCCCTTCTTAATGGAAAACCATGAGGGGATATTGCTTTTAATCACTATCACTACCCAAAAATAATATATATATATATATTTTTTACGGGTATACAGGTTAACTCCATCCATGGATATGCTCAATCATAGGCTCCATACTTCATCTTTGAATTTATCAAGTCATGTATTCTTTGTATGCTTCATGACTATTGAATATGTTGGGATTCACATAACTCTTGGTTCAATTCTATGTGAGGCATTCTACCCTTGCAACGCGACTAATTGTTTGCAATGAAAGAGCCTTTGAATGCTTAGAATTATAGGTATGTTCCTCAATAAATTATGAGGAGGACCATATGTCGTACCCTTGTTTTTTTATTTCTAGTACATATCATGCCCACATTATAGACATATCTCTTTGTCTGCATATTTGTTTATGTATCAAATAGAATCATTCAGTCATGCATGGTATGATATATAATAAACAACCAACATTTTCATCATTTTCTTTACCTCTGTGCAACTATCAGGCAAGGAATTGTCACTTAGAATTGGCCTATATTTGAGTAACCTACAATTATTTTTCAATATAAATGTACATTTCCATTAATCATGCATGAAATAAACCATTTTCTTCCTTCATTATGTGACAATATTCCGTAAACAATTAGGGGACTTGATGGTTAGTTACCTCAAAAGTGTCAAGAAACACATGTATGACATACCATAAATTTCTTTCAAGTTGTATAGTAACATTTTTGTCCCTACTTGGTTATACCTTGGCCCATGCCCAAAGTGAGGGGTGGTGGAAGCAAATTTCAGGCTTTCAAGGAAGGTATCGATGATATTAGCATAATCCCCTAGTTCGTTTTTCTATAATGGATGTAACAACATTCCCTCAATTTGTTGGGTATTCTGTAAGAAATCATCCATACAAACCTCTGTATCATTTACTTCATCCCCAACATGTGAAGAACTAGTATTACTATAAAGGTTTTTAATTGGTGAGTCCTGACATAGTGGGAATTGAATATGTGGTTGATTCAACCATGCTAGATATGTTTCCTCTATGAGATGTTCTCATTTAATAGAAAACATGTGACTTGACATCATAGTGGGGTGCAATAGTAGATGGTAGATAGGTCATTTGTCATCAAAATCCTAATTATAAAAGTATTGAACATTACATCAATAATATTATTAACATAATGAATTTACTATGTTCAAACATTATACCTTATTAGAAGCATGATTTTGTTTTTCCCAATAATAAGCACACAACCTACCACTTTA
This sequence comes from Picea engelmannii, assembly GCA_009831015.1. NCBI lineage: Eukaryota > Viridiplantae > Streptophyta > Pinopsida > Pinales > Pinaceae > Picea > Picea engelmannii. The sequence goes on from ML779325.1 coordinate 305,322, forward strand.
TAAAAAAAAATTCGAATTAATAAAGACATTTACATTAGTTGCATGTAAAATACAAAAATGAAATTACCAAATCATGATTTTCTTATTCTCCAAGGGGTGTTTGCACAAAAGAGGTCCAATTAACAATGTAATATCGTTGACCCATGCTAGTTGTTGGAAGATTGCATGCTATAATTGGAAAGGTAAAGCAACTATACATTTTCAAGAAACATATGCTTGAGATATATTTCTCTTGATAAGAATTTATGGAATTTTGGGACTATTGGAATATCTTGCACATCTGAACTCAATCCTAAATCATGATACTACAAAATTCAATGAAAAATTACTCAATTGCATGTGCATACATAACATAAATTCAATGAGATAAATAAATTATAAATAAAATATAGACTTAGTGCAATTGGGTTGGGGGGGGTGGGGGGGGGGACTTGAAGGACTCGCAATAACATGGAATGAGATGGAATATAAAAGAATGACCATTTGATATTATAGTTCCTTTTTTCCCACATTTGAGCCTAAACCTCCATCTTCGAAAGCATAAAACAATATAACTTCAAACCGAAATTTGAAAAACTTTTATAACTTAATTGTGCACTTAATTATATAAGGACGCCTTGGTGTGTTGTTATAAAAAAAATACATTGATTCTTTAAGTGTTGAAAAGGATCAAAGACTAACCTCTGTTATTTCCTCCTCAAAATTTAAATGTAGATGTTTGGAGTTGCGTTTTGGAAATTAATTTTTTTGTTGGTGCATTAGTACTTACACATTCCATAGGTGCGGTATGAATTGTATAGCGCACCAATTGAAGAAAGTTAGAAAATCAGTGTGCACGTTTACCATCAATGCATCAAAATTTAAGATGAAAAAATGATTCAATGCATTATATGTGCACACTGTACTAGTGCATAGAAAAAGTAAGATATGAAAAAAACAACATATGCATTTATCATCAATTTGACGAAATATACAACAAAAGAATGAGTGAGAATTTTAGTTTTTCAAAATTTATGTGTTTATAAATGAAAACCCTATTCATTCTTTCATTCCTTCACCAAAATTTAGAGGGGATATTTGTGCAAGGGAGATTTACCAAAAAATACTTTCGAGTAGGTGGATTTGTTTTTAAGAGCCACATTTGAAAGGGATTACCATAGGTTACATACAATTCTAAAGAGGATAAATTTGAGGAATATGATTTCATTATATTGATCTTAATACTTCCCTTATTTGATTCCATCATTTTTTAGTGCATTCCAAAAAAAAAAAAGGTTTTGTAGTTACCTTCGGTATTGGAAGCCCCGATTTCCTTACTATTTTTCTTTCTTTCCCTTTCTATATTTCACAAGGATAATTTTTTTAAGAAAAATATTTTTATAGGGGTTGTTTATTTATATATGGGGTGTTTCTTATTCATTACAATAGAACAACTCGTTGCATTGGATTCCAAACCGACTTGCGATTTTTTTTAATTGCCTTTGCGGTTAACAATGCGCACTGTACATAGGCAGAGGAACAATGTATATTTCCATGTCAATGACACAACTCAATTTAAATTAGAAATAATATTTTTAAAAAACTTTTCATGGTATGAGGTGTGCATTGTACATAGATAAGAACCAAAGTGTGTTTTCTTATAAAGAGAATTGTTCAAAGTTAAAAATGAAAATAGTATTTTTTTTTTATATCGAAACCACTATGTCTTAATTTTTTCATAGGTCATCGATGCATAATAAAGAGTACTTGGGTACCAGTGGTTTTATTAATTTATACAACATCGACTGGATATAACAATTTGTAAAATATTTTTAATTTCAAAATGGCACTGATATCATATATTGGTGCGTATACATATGGTTCACACACCGGTGTATACGAAGTTACTATATGCATCGATATATTATTTTATAACAAAATTACATAATTTTTTTATATAATGATTCCTAGATTTTCCTTTTTCAAGGAGAATTTGAAAATTCGAAGGGACAAATGAGAGGAACACCAATACATGTTGGTAGGGATGTGCAAAAAAGTGTAGAAGGAGATGGTAAAAGAAATGAATAAAATCGCATCGTAAGAGGGGACATCCCAACAACAATGTTCATTAGAGGTATATAATAATTCATTTATTATTTTATGTACATTGAATTCAATTATCGTGTGAACTATTAATTTTCAATTGTTTTGTTGCAGAAAAGAAAAAAAATAAAACCCATTTAGAATGTAAGATAGGATGATGAGGACTAAAAGGGTTGAATGAAAACTTTGTGATTTTTTACGTTTTTTACCTTACTTAAGATTTCATGTTTGTTGTGATCTTGTATTTAAATAATTAATTTACATTTGTCTGTGGATGTATTCTAATAGGTTCTAACATATAAATAAGAGACAACCCATGAATTGATAGACATTGGATTAAGTATGGGTTGCGAGTATATGTTGAAGTATGAAGGTTTAATTGAACAATTTGTAAGTAGTTGTTTTGTTTAAATTTTGTTTCTTTATATTTAATAAAAAAACAAGAAACATTTATATTAAGTACATTGACTACGCTTTGTCATGATGTATTAAACATGCAGGAAACAAAGTCTGGAATGCAACCAATAAAAGATATTTTGAGAGGAGGCATGAATTGTGGATTCAAAAAAATGGGTATTGTAATTTTTGAAAGACTCACTTCTAAAGTATGATTTTTTATCCACGCAATCATATGTGTGTGTGTTTGTGTGTGTATACTTAATATGCTTTATTTCTATGTTTGTAGATGGAAGATGAAGAGACAAAACATAAAAAAAAAGATCATATCAAGAAAACATTAGGTTAAATAACCAAAGTATAATATATCTTGCAAATGATGAAGAAATGAGACATGCACATAGCCTGAGCATTGTCAATAGTTCAAGTGATGGATGGCAATCAATATAATTGAATGTTACTACAAGTTGTATGTTTTGGAATATTTGTCTCTAAAGTTTAGGGAGTTTGTTTAATGTAATCGACATATTGTCCCAATTGCATGAGGACATGTTACCAATAAGTGTAAAAATAACATATTGGTTGCAATTTGATTATTTTGGACCTTTACGTTGTCCCATTTTGTATGAAACTGGATCTCTTATTCATATATAATAAACTGAGATTATTATTTTATTGCATTGTAAATGTTGTAAAATGTTGAGCTCTTGAATATTTAATATGTGGATGATTTACATTTTTAAAAATAACACAGGTGTAATTCATTCGATAATGCATTAATGAAATCATTATATCAAAATGCAATAAAAAAAATATAAAAAAATATTATTATAAAAAATATTTGATTTTGAGAGGATTCACTGAAAATTTGTAAAAAAGACAATTAATTAAAATAATGCATATCGGTGCAATGTATTCTTATGAACTCACTAGACACTGTGTGCCATAATATAGAAAGTGGTGCATTTTTAGGAGTCATTTGCATTGGTTCCCATTAATTATACAAAAGCACCAGTGTAAACTATTGAGAAAACACATTGTTCATTAAACAACCTAACATATAATTGTGTTTATTGTTTCAAAATTTTACTATGCCCACGTTTACAATACGCATCGGGAATCTAAATATAATGGATGCACCACTGCTCTAAGTTTAGTATACGCACGAGGGCTATAAATATAATGTATGCATCGATGGTGTAAGTATAATATATGCACTTGTTCTTAGTAAAAATTATGGCGTCGACATATCATCTCGAATATTTGAAATTTCACTACCCTTCGGTGCACATTGTAATATAGGCACTGCTACGTACTAATTATATAAGCATTGGGACACACTCTAACTTAAATGAACCAGGGTATATAAAAACAAAAAATCACTGGTGTTTCACACATAAACAATGTGGAGTCAATGTGTAGGAATTACAAGAGCATCAATGCTCTGCATACAACAAAAAATGAGAAAATGGTGTGTAATAATTGTAAGAGAATTGGTATTTTTTATTTTTATGTATGCACCGTGGCAGTTTGATTAAGAGAACAACAGTTTTTTTTAACAATAAAAACACTGAAAAAAAAACCTCTTCTACAACCTCCACCAGCCCAATTTTTTTTAGTTATATGGAATAGCCATTAAAACCTCCACTTCAAATAACAAAGGATGTAGTGGAGGTTTTTTTAATTTTTTTTCCAAATCACATAACTCTAAAAACCTCCGCAAAAACCTCCTCTACAAGGTGTTTTCCTTGTAGTGTTAATTTTATTCCATTCTTCTTTTAGTGTTATATTTTTAAAAGTCTTTATGAGAGTGTAATTTACATATGAATCCTTTGTGGTATTGTGATTTTCTATGTAATTGAAAAAATTAATGGCTTCCACCTAAAAATCAAGACTTAATCCCTTAGACTAGATCATTAAATTTACCCTTTCCTTTAAGTTACAATTATTTCTCTAAACAACATCGTTTCATTCTGTGTATATAGAAAATTATATTACATATAAATAACCTATGTAGTGTAGCAAGATGTAATTTTTTTTTAACATATTCACCTCCATTATTTGTTCTCAACCTTTTTAGTTGATGTCTAGATTATTTTTATTCAAGTTCCTAGGCCATAAACATGTCAAAAATTTCACTCTTAAGTTTCAATAAATAAACCCAAGTGCATCTAGAGAAGTCATCAATGAAATATAAAAAGTAATTGCACCCAAAGAAGCAATAATAAGGAAGTGGACCCTACAAATCACTATGAACAAGGTTTAAGGGGTGAGGTGTGCTAAGAGACACATTTTTCAAAACTATCATGGCACCATATCTATAAGAAATGAGAGAACGATTGATCACCATATTTTGATTACATAGTTGCTTCAATGATAAATAGTTTATATGACCTAACCATTCATGTCAAAGTTTGTTCAATTCATTCTTATGAAAAATAAAAAATGATGGAAAAGATGATGACTCAAAGCTGTCAAATTTGTACAAACTAGCAATATTATTAACAATTCCAGTTTCTAAAACATGCTTAGGATCTTTTGAATATTTGAATACAACTTGGTAAGGTGGAAACTCTATTGTTTTACCTTCATGTGAATGAGTGATTTGATATAATAATAGAATATTGTAAGACATAATTGGAATGCATAAGGGTAAAATCATGAATATGGGTAACACTTTCGTGACAACCAGGTCTCCAAAATTCCTAGCGACAATTTTTTGGCCGAAAAAATGTTGCTAGGAATTTTTTTTGGGCGAAAATTTGCAAATCAAATTTAACGACACCCTCGAAATTCATGTATAATGTTTTTTGGATGAATCATTTTCTCGTGTTAAGAATATTTCGTTTGAAAGACTTTTCAGTTGAAACGTTCATTTTTAACGGATTCCATTAAAAACTAGGTTTTGACCGTGTTGGCAACCAACTCATTTTTTTTTATTACCATAAAAACGCTGCCTACACCTCTTGTCTTTTAAACGACAAATCCTCGTCGCACTATGCTTCAAGACATTTGTTTTCTTTTTGCGACAATTGCAAATTTGATTTCGATTTGATTTTCACAACTGAAAGTATGAAAACACCTCTCTCGTTGTTTGGACTGTCGTCATCTTTTATTGATTTGATGAAAGACGTTTGATCATTGGTTTATCACTTCACTGCCAAAGGTTCTTTCAAACTATATCCATTCACTTCAACTATCCAACTTGATTTCCCTGGTGAAATTGTTAAGTTATGAGTTATGTATGGTGTCGTAAGTTTCATAATTACTTTTGGTTTTATATATGGCTCAATTCTTATTTCTTTGAACTCTTAACTTACCGATTTGATGTGATCATTTGTTGCAATGTTTTGACACTTCGATTATGCTAAAAGCACATGGGCAATACTCCGATTTTGATTTCATATAAAGTGATGATAGTTTGAAACTTTGCAAAAGCGCTTTGATTAACTTATTGGCATTTGGATTATTTGGTTCAAACCCCCGATACATTGTTTAAAGAGTTTGATATCATGGAACGATCATATAATTTCGGGATATGTATTGATTTGAATGTGGTATGAAGCATTAAAGTGATGCGATTGATCAATGGTTAGTACTGGATGCTGTGTTGATTGAACTGTACACTTGGCATTTGAATGAAACGCGTGGTGTGTAAGTGGCACGTTAACATGATTATACACTGTTTTCCTGGCCGATAATTTTGGCATAAACGATCATGTTTTGATAACGATGTACTCAGTTAATCAATGTGGTGCGTGGCGGTGGTAATCCCACCACCTTTGCATGATTGGAGTTATTTTCGGTCTCGTCAAGCTTTCAATCTGTTAAACCCTCGCATTATCACTCTGTGTATTGTTTCATTCTCCTGGAACCCTACCATGTACAGGAACTATGGCTCCTGTTGTGAGAGCCGAGCCTAACGGGTCTCAAGCATTGTTAACTTTTGATGGTGCGTATGACGACTTGGAACGGTTTGGATG
>ML779325.1:353745-385233 GCA_009831015.1 Picea engelmannii
AATCAATTATTGAAAGAATATGAATATATTATATGAAAATAAAACCATTTTACTTACAGGACAAAAGCCATTAAGCAACCTAGAATTCCATATTCTTCTTTAAAAATACTCGTCCATTCTCCCAAAGCTTCCAGCCATCCATTACTCCATTAGGAAAGAAATAAAAAGTTTACAAAAGCAATAATATACAAAAGAGAAAGGATTAAAATCCTCATCTCCAATTCTTTGATCCCTTTGGCTCTGATCTTTCTCATATATTTATAAAATGAATGAACAGTCTGTGCGTCACTATTAATTTCTGCCACCTGAAATTTTCATCTAAAAGAGACCCAAATATCTCTCAAATCGTACATTTGTTTGGGAAAATATCTATGTCGAAGATAAATGGGTCCATTTTGGTTCTGGGTTTTCAACTGTTTCTTCTAATTCCTCACGGTTTGGATGCAATCAGTTCTGCAAAATCGTCTGTCTGATCTTGACGCCTTTCCAAATTTTATCTGTTGTTGCTCATAAAATTATTTGTAGCAATCCAATATTATTTTTGGATCAATCATATTGAATGTATTTGGATAATAAAATCAAGCCATGATCATATCCGTATCAAATATTTGATAATAGAAACCCGTGAAACAAAAAGAAACCTAAATTAATAAGCTAAAAATTCATAACCTAAAAATTGAGAATAAAACAAAATCTAGAAAAATAAAAAATGAATTTAAACTAACTATAAGTTCTAAACAAACATTATTTATAATTTGTTTTCAAATATGATCTAGAAGCTTCAAATTAATGGAAAAAAAATATTAATTTTAGTTTTTTACAAAATCAAACAAATAATAGATAATTCTTTGATTATTATTATTTTGAAATGAGATGCAAAATGAAAAAGAATTTAATTAGTTAACATCACCAAATGATTTCACGAGAAACCAACCAAGATATTATTTGATGAAGTATTGAACACATTATTCAAAATAGTCAAACTTTCTAATGAGCAAGAGAATAAACACATAATCATAATTTAAACACAAATAAACATTTGATAGAAATTAACGTTTTTGTTTAAATTGAGATTTTTATGCTCGTTTTTAACTTTTGACATATACTCTTGTAATGAGTGTTTCATACTATAGTGAATTTCTTAAGTTTGTCTAAAAGTAAGAAAAGGCATGGAACTATTTGAAAAGGTTGATTCTGTAGCTCATTATAATTATCAAGATTCTAATAGGGGTCCTTTAAATTTTGTAAAAAATTTAGGGGGGAGTTGTTGGGGCCCAACACAGTTAGAGAAGAAATCAGAGTTTCAACATTTACATCTGTAAGGACAATATTTTTCACTTTTTCACGTCTAGTTTCCACACCATTAGAACCATGGACATCAAACGAGTGTTCAGTGCCAGGATTATGATCACTGGCCTCAATTGTGTAATCTTGTGTATACTCGGGATCATCACAGATTTTGGCTAGGATTTTAACAACTTTTTTCTTAGAACTCGACTTCTTTTGTGGAGCAATGGACTCAATATTTTTATCTTTAGATTTGTCAGAAGCTAGGGTTCTTACAACAAACATATTCCAAGATTCATGTTTGTGGGATAACATGAACTTAACCAAAATTTTGACAAGACCAAAATGAAACAGACTGCCCCTAAAATATTTTTCTTTGTGAACTTGTTCTGCCATTTTCTTCAAACTCTTCAACAAAAAATAAGGGATGTTCACCAGATGGTTACCTTTGAAATGCAGTAGGAGTCGAGCATGATAGGGAAACATGATCATGCACCGACCTTCACAGGTGAGGTAGCGTTGAAGTATGGATAGAAACTAAGCCCATTTCAGTTCCAACCACGACCTCGATGTGCCTTCTGACCATTGTAATTTCCAATACTAGGGTTGCAGAAGCTGCGTGCAAAGCTTTTTGTCTACTGGTTGTCCCTTCGTCCATTTCTGACCAGTACTGGGTAACTAAATTTCTTCAGAAATGAACTTCTCTGTGACTTCAAATTCCAGCTCGCCCACTTTAGCCAGTCCACCATGAAAGTGCAGAGTGAATTGAAGAGTAATCTTATCATCATACCCATCAAATTTCTTGAAGAACGACTCCCATCCAGCTTTCTGAAAGATGTGTTTGGTGGCGTCATACTCAGGAAGAGCCTCCAAATATGCATAACTCTCAGGTTCATGACGATTCACCACCATGATGATACTAATTATAACAGGAAAGGTTCAAAGGTGAGCAAAGGCATTAGATGAGGGCAATAGAGGAATAGATTATGATGTGTGAAATAGGTCGTGAAAGGAATTATGGAAGGACATTTTAAGTGTTGTGAGGATCAGTAGCATGTGAATGAATGATGACGGCCGTACGCCTTTGTTAAAATATCATTTCACATGAGTCATGTCAAATTCAACCGTTATAATGTATTTCATTCTTCATGACACAAAATGTCAAGAAGAATTGAACTCATCCTTTTAAGTACAAAGTATAGAAATGATGAAATGTCATGGAGTATCGAGGCAATCATAGTTCAATTTATTAATATGTAATTTAATAAATTAAACTAACATGAAACTATGCTTACCTGAGATTGATTACTTTATCCATGTTATGCTATGCTTTCTTATTGCAGAGATTTTGAAACCAATTATGAATTTGGAGAGTGCCAAAGTTGTAACTAGATTCTGTACTGCTGATAGCCACTGTGACTGATTAATTATGTCTGGTACTGACTGGTACTGAGGAAATAAACCAAGATCTACAGAGAAACTTGAACCAATAATAACTTGCTGAGATACAAAAGATGTCATATTTATGAAGCAAATTATCTGATGGCTATCCCTGAACCTCTCTCCTGTTCATTCCTGAAAGGAATAAATCAAAATTATGTCCTCTACAACAACTTCAAATATTTAACCCATGGTACAATTCTTATTTGTGTGAATAAATGTTCTGGAGTCAAACACAAAAATAAAACATTGGATTCCTAACCATTAATGAATGTTGTTAACCAATGCGAGATGACCCACCATTGATGTCAATGGGCCTCAAGGTACCTTGATGCAGGAGCATCGCTCACTCATCAAGCGAGCCAGCGCGTGGAGCAGGAAAAGAGAGTTGGACAAGCCAGCAAATTGTTTTTGAATTTTACCTTGATATTTGTTGTGCCAAGCATTAATGAGCTAATGTAATGAAGCGCACTTGTGTTGTATTATAGATAGGAAGGCATTTATTAGTTTTAATGCTGTTAGATAGGAATTTATGGTAGATTTGATAGTTTCAGATTTCGAGAGAGCAAATGGAGTATAGGCACCCTCCTTTGTACATTGTATCATATGGAGAGCATTGAGAAACATTTAGGGGAGCAGAGCAGAGAACCTGTGAAGAACACACATGTACAGATTGAATTAATAGAAGAGAGTCTTTGATTCAATTTCATGTCTGGTGTTGTTTCTCTGTGTATGTTGCTTATGTGCTCATGGATGTTTGTTTTCGTTGTATGCAATTGTTTTTGAATATGCTGCGTATGTGATTTCATAGTTGATTTGGAATCTGTGAGAAAGAGGAGGATGAGTTTCAATTGTTTCTCTGTCTGAGCCAGGAGATTCCTGCATAGAGTGTAGTGGAAATCATCCGCATAGAGTGTGTTGATGAGGCCAGACCGTTGAACTCTTATTCTCATTGGCCCAGAGTCGAATTGCGTTACTCATATCATGCAGGAGGAGTGCAGTCCGAGGTTGAATCTCAGTAGTTAGTCTGAGAAAAGGAAGGCATGAATTGTTGTTGCCAGAAGGGCATAGAATACAGAAGATCCAACACTTAGAGAGTGATTGGACACCGAGCGCAAGGAGTGCGCCAACCTTCAATTGAAGGAGTGGGAGAAATTAAGCTCAGGAGGGATAGACCCTTCGAAGTTCCTGGAAGCAAGACCCAGGAGAGGCTCGAGCAGGACGAGGCTTTGGAGCGGAAGGATTCCTCAAAGGAGGAGGAATCGACGACCAATTTCACGCAGATAATATTTGCGAAAGTCCACCGACCATCGGATCTGGGAGAAGGTGCGAGGGATTCAAACCTTAGACGTGGGAGGAGTCCATGAGCCATCAGGGATTCGAACTTCGGAGTTTGCAGAAGTAAAGGTTCATACCTTTTGAAATCATGATTTCCTGATTTTATCGGAGCCGTTGATTTCAGTTAGGACACGTGGCATAGGATCTGGGGATATCGGGGTTCGGAGAATCGGGGTTCTCGACAGTCGAGAACACTTGCATATTGGATTCGCGATCCATGAAATCCTGAAGGTGACGTGGCAGCTGGGGACCCCAGAAGCTAGTGGGGTACAGGTGGCGTTGTATCGGGGAATCGACACATCGCGAATAGTGATATCCCGATAGGGAAATCCCCGACATACGGAAGTGTTGACCCGTTGACCCATCGGGGTTCGGGGTTTGGAGTTGCACAAGAATGTGCACACAGGTTTGCGATACCGCGAAACCCGATTTCCCAGGTAAGTGAAGGGGAGATCGCCGAAGGAGAACTGTGGGTAGTGAGAACTCCCGAGAGGAGTTGGAAGAGTTCTTTAACTCTTCGGGCCTGTGTGAGAGAAGGTCCTGGTGTAAGCAGGTCCGACCATGAGGGTAGCGACATTCGCACCAAGTGGTATCAGAGCCGGAGAAGAGTTCTCTTTGTTCTGGTAGCAGAGATAAGCGGATTCCATCATGCCGCGTAGAAGAGAGAGGCAGTCACTTGATTGAGAAGATAGGGATGCCCGAAGGAGGGGTAGGCCAGCAGAGAATCCAAAGATGGAGCGCCAGATGAGAGATCTCAGAGCAAGACTCGAAGAGATGGAAACAACTCAGAGACGCGGAGCTGGTGCAATGGAGTTCAGTGATTCCGAGGTGAAGAAGAAGGTGGACATGCAGAAGAAGTCGCAACAGAAGATGCTTCAACCGAGCGGTTGATCAGAGCCATTTCTAGGATGAGCTCAAAGACCAAGATGGATATTCTTGTCTATGAGGGGAGTCTAAATGCGGAAGAGTTGTTGGATTAGATCCGAGCACTCGACACCTACTTCAATTATGAGGATATCGAAGAGGACAAGAAAGTAAGGCACGCTGTCACAAAGATGAAAGGGCATGCAACGTTATGGTGGGACGAGCTGCAAGCAGACAGACGTTCCAAAGGAAAAAATAAAATTAAGAGCTGGGATTGGATGATTTCTAAGATGAAAGTGAAATTCATCCTGAGAGGTTACCAGATCACTCTGTTCAGGCGGATGCAAAACCTGAGACAGAAATTGATGACGGTGAAGGAGTACACCGAAGAGTTTTACAAGCTCAATGTCTGAGAAGGTCATCGGGAGAGCGATGATGAGAAGGTGGCGAGATACCTGAATGGTTTAAGGTATGACATTCAGGATGAATTGAGCATGGTTACCATCCGAACAGTTGAGGATGCCTACCAGATGGCTCTGAAATCCGAAGAGAAGCTGAGCCGCAAGCAAGGTCAGCGAGGGTGAGGCAGGAGTCAACCTAGAGGCAAGGTAGTTGCCCAAGATAGAACTCAGAAGCCCAAGGAGGAATGGCAGAAACCTCAGGGTAAGGTTGAAAGAGGTGGAACCTCACAACTAAGGAAGTAATATGCTGAGCCAAGGAGACCGCATACCGAAGAAGGTGGCAGGTATGCTGATGCCAACACATTTCCTCGTACCTGAGGTAGAGGAAGAGGCCGTAGAGGAATCATCACATGTTTTACATGTGGAAAGGATGAACATAAAGCCATGGATTGTCCAGACAGGAATATGGACAGAGGATAAGCTCACATCATAGAGGTGCAGAGGCATGATGATGAGGGTGAAGACACCGGAAGTGGGAAGTCACTGACGGTGCATAAAATTTTGTTAACACCTGAGAAAGAGGTGGAGGATACAGCTTAGAGGACCAGACTGTTCAGAACAACTTGCAAGACCAAGGGTTGGAAATGCAAGGTCATAGTGGACAACGGAAGAACCGATAATCTCGTTTCGACCGAGATGGTGGAAAAGATGGTGCTGGAAACAACAAATCACCCGAATCCATATAAAGTGTCATGGCTGCAGAAAGGACACCAGGTATGTGTTACAAAACAATGCTTGGTTGAATTTAAAATGGGTGAATATAGAGATAAAATCTTGTGTGATGTCATTCCCATGGATGTCTGTCATGTACTATTGGGTAGACCATGGCAGTATGACCGAAATGTTGTTCATGATGGGAGAATGAACACATACACCTTGGAGAAGGATGGGAAAACACACACATTGCTTCCGAAAAAGGATGTAGAAGTGAAGCCGGAAGTAACCAGCACAATACTTCTCATGAGTGGGAAGGAGCTTCTCACAGAGATGGAGAAGAACGAAGATCCACAATTCTTTGTTGTCAGGAAGCCGAGAATTGTCCTGACAAGCATAAAAGTGGACGACTTGCCAGAGGAGATTCAGGAACTACTGGGAGAGTTCGTTGATATCATCGTGGACGACCTACCTCATTCGTTACCATCGATGTGGAGTGTGAGTCACCATATTGACCTTATACCCGGAGCAAGTTTACCAAATAAGGCAGCGTACAGGTTGACACCTCAGGAGAATGAGGAGGTCAAAAGGCAGGTACAGGATTTGCTGGATAAAGGACTGGTGAGGGAGAGTCTGAGTCCATGTGTTGTTCCGATAGTACTAAGTCCAAAGAAGGATGGAGGCTAGAGAATGTGTACAGACTCCAGAGTGATAAATAAAATCACCATCAGGTACAGATTCCCACTGCCAAGAATGGATGATCTGATGGATTGCCTGAGTAGGGAAAATTATTTTTCAAAGATTGACCTCAAGAGCGGATATCACCAGATCCGCATGAGAGAGGGTGATGAATGGAAGATGGAATTCAAAACAAATGAAGGTTTGTACAAATGGCTGGTCATGCCATTTGGTTTGACAAACGCGCCAAGCACTTTCATGAGGCTAATGAATGAAGTCCTACGGGAATTCATTGGCAAATTTGTGGTCATATAATTGGACGATATACTGATTTTCAGTAAGACCAGGGCTAAACATTTAAAACATTTGGCCATTGTAATGAGAAGGCTACAGCAGGAGAAGTTGTTGATCAATTTGAATAAATGCTCATTCATGCAGACAGAACTCATCTATTTGGGTTTTGTAATCTCGGTGAATGAATTGAAGATGGATCCTGAGAAGGTAGAAGTGATCAGAAATTGGCCATCGCCGAGAAATGTTTTCGAGGTGAGGATTTTTCATGGTTTGGCTAGTTTCTATAGAAAATTCATTCGAAATTTCAGTGGAATTAGTGCCACAATGATGGACACTGTGAAAAAATGACATATATTTTTTCATTGGACAGCAGAGGCGAAAAAGAGCTTCAATCTGTTGAAGCAAAAGATAACAGAGCAACCAATTCTGGTGTTGCCTGACTTTCAGAAAACATTTCAAGTGAAATGTGATGCCAGTGGGTATGCTGTTGGAGGGGTCCTGATTCAAGATGACAGACTTGTTGCACATTTCAGCGAGAAGCTGGATGAAGCAAAGTTGAAATACTCCACATATGACAAAGATTTCTATGCCATCATACAGACATTGAAAAAGTGGAGGCATTACTTGGTACCCAAAGAGTTTGTGCTATACAGTGACAATCATGCATTGCAGTTTGTAAGTCAACAGGAGAAGTTGAACCAAAAGCATGCAAAATGGGTATCTAGTACATGCAAAATTTCACATTTGTGATCAAGCACATTTCGGGGACTGCTAACAAGGTGGCTGATGCCTTGAGCAGGAAATGTTTATTGCTGCAGGAGTTCAGAGTCAAAACATTGGGTTTTGAGAATCTGAAAGATATGTATGCAGGTGATGCAGACTTCGAAGAAGCATATGAAGCAGCTGAGAATCCATTTCTCAGGGATCGGAGTCCATGGATAGAATTCATGATCCAGGAAGGATCGTTGTTCAAGGGAAATCAACTATGTATTCCGAATTGCTCCATGAGGGAGAATTTGGTGAAGGAAAAACATAGCGGAGGCCTAGCAGGTCATTTTGGACATGATAAGACGTTCGCCAAGCTGAGTGAATCGTATTATTGGTCGGGCATGAGAGCAGACGTAAAGAGGTTTGTCGACAAATGCAGGGTATGTCAACATGTGAAGGGACGAAAGTAGAATGCTGGGTTATATCAGTCATTGCCCATACCCGAGAGGCCATGGGAGGCGATTAGTATGGATTTTGTTTTGGGTTTGCTGAGAAATCAACGAGGAGTTGATTCCATCTTTGTGGTGGTGGACAGGTTTTCAAATATGGAACATTTCATCCCATGTCAGAAGACCAGTGATGCGACCCACATCGCTAACTTATTTTTCAAAGAAATTGTTAGATTGCATGGATTGCCGAGAAGCATAGTCTCGGACAGGGATACCAAATTCATAGGCCATTTTTGGAGGACACTGTGGAAGAAGCTGGGAACTAATCTGGCATTTAGTTTAGCTTACCATCCGCAGACGGATGGGAAGATCGAGGTGGTCAATAGAAGTCTGGGGGATTTATTGAGGAGCTTGGTGACAGAGCACCACAACAGTTGGGACCAGATATTGCAATAGGCAGAGTTCGTGTACAACGATTCGGTGAATCGGAGTACAGGAAAAAGCCCATTCCAGATTTTGTATGGGACACAGTCGAGGGGAGTTTCTGAGCTCAGGGAGTCAGGACAGGCTGAAACTAGCAGCGCTCATGCTGAAGAATTCGCTGAAGCGATGCAGGAACTTCACACACAGGTGAAGCAACGACTATAGAAATCAAATCAGGAGTATAAACGCAGAGCTGATCAGTGGAAGAGACAACTTCAGTTTGAAGTTGGGGACATGGTTCTAGCACACCTGAGGAAGGAAAGGTTCCCAAGGGGAACATACAACAAGCTCAAAATGAAGAAAATCGGACCGTGCAGAGTCCTGAAGAAATTTGGAGAAAATGCATACGAGCTTGAGTTGTCGGATGGCATCAGGATATCTCCGATTTTCAATGTTTTGGATTTATACCCATACAGGGCTGGAGAAGCAGAAGCTGGAACTGAGGAACCAGTGGTCCAATGGAAGAAACAACTACCAGCCGTAGAAAAGCCGTAGATGGAGTACATATTGGATAAATGAGTGGGAAAGAAGACCAGGCGAAAGCAGTATTTTGAATACCTGGTGAAGTGGAAGAATCACCCAGTGGAGGATGCCAGCTGGGAGATAGAAACAGTTATACAGAAGCATGGACAGAACGTGTAGGAGCTCATGGACAGGATCCCATGAAATCTTTTGAGCCAAGGAGTATGATGCAGGAGCATCGCTCACTCATCAAGCGAGCCAGCGCGTGGAGCAGGAAAAGACAGCTGGACAAGCCAACAAACTTCGTTTTGAATTTTACCTTGATATTTTTTGCGCCAAGCATTAATGAGCTAATGTAATGAAGCGTACTTGTGTTGTATTATAGATAGGAAGGAATTTATTAGTTTTAATGTTGTTAGATAGGAATTTATGGTAGATTTGACAGTTTCATATTTCGAGAGGGAAAACAGAGTATAGGCACCCTCCTTTGTACATTGTATCATATGGAGAGCATTGATAAACATTAAGAGGAGCAGAGTAGAGAACCTGTGAAGAACACACATGTACAGATTGAATTAATAGAAGAGAGTCGTTGATTCAATTTCATGTCTGGTGTTGTTTCTTTGTGTATGTTGCTTATGTGTTCATGGATGTTTGTTTTCTTTGTATGCAATTGTTTTTGAATATGCTGCGTATATGATTTCATAGTTGATTAGGAATCTGTGAGAAAGAGGAGGATGAGTTTCAATTGTTTCTCTGTTTGAGCTAGGAGATTCCTACATAGAGTGCAGTGGAAATCATCCACATAGAGTGCGTTGATGAGGCCAGACCGTTGAACTCTTATTCTCATTGGCCCATAGTCAAATTGGGTTACTCATATCTTGCAGGAGGAGTGCAGTCCGAGGTTGAATCTCAGCAGTTAGTCTGAGAAAAGGAAGGCAGGGATTGCTGTTGCCAGAAGGGCATAGAGTCCAGAAGATCCAACACTTAGAGAGTGATTGGACGCTGAGCGCAAGGAGTGTGCAAACCTTCAGTTGAAGGAGTGGGAGAAATTAAGCTCAGGAGGGATAGACCCTTTGAAGTTCCTGGAAGCAAGAATCAGGGGAGGCTCGAGCAGGACGAGGCTTTGGAGCAGAAGGATTCCTCAAAGGAGGAGGAATCGACGGCCAATTTTGTGCAGAGAAGATTTGTGAAAGTTCGCCGACCGTCGGATCTGGGAGAAGGTGCGAGGGATTCAAACCTTAGACGTGGGAGGAGTCCAGGAGCCATCGAGGATTCAGACTTTGGAGTTTACAGAAGTAAAGGTTCATACCTTTTGAAATCGTGATTTCCTGATTTTATCGGAGCCGTCAATTTCAATGAGGACACGTGGCATAGGATCTGGGGATATCGGGGTTCGGAGAATCGGGGTTCTCGACAGCTGAGAAAATTCACATATCGGATTCGCGATCCGTGAAATCCCGAAGGTGACGTGCCAGCGTGGGACCTCGGAAGCTAGTGGGGTACAGGTGGCGTTGTATCAGGGAATCGACACATCGGTGCTCAGGGTTTGAAAATCCAAAGTATTGACATCGTGAATAGCGATATCCCAATAGGGAAATCCTCGAAATACAGAAGTGTTGACCCGTTGACCTATCAGGGTTCGGGGTTTGGAGTTGCACGAGAACGTGCACACAGGTTCGCGATACCGCGAAACCCGATTTACTGGGTAAGTGAAGGGGAGATCGTCGAAGGAGAACTGTGGGTAGTGAGAGCTCCCAAGAGGAGTTGGAAGAGTTCTTTAACTCTTCGGGCCTGTGTGAGAGAAGGTCCTGGTGGAACCGGGTCTGACCGTGAGGGTAGCAAAATTCGTACCATACCTATAGTACATCCTAACAAGTACGAATAAAGGTGTTGGTGTCGAGTCACCTGTAGGATCTATCAACCAAGAGACATTGATGTATTCCCATGGTTGTTAGCAAGGAAATCTACCATTGAGGCATGCAGATTCCAGGGTACTAAATAGTCTCTAATCTCTACTCCAGATGAGGTGTTGATGTCGATGGAGTGAGACTTGTTGGAAGGTGGACCTTAATGTATCCCACATCATCCAACGTGAGTGTAGATATAAATTTTGTAGAAAATGATTTTTTGGAACAATAATCACTTACTTGTGGATTTTATGAGCCCAAGTTAGTATATGCTCATTGCTTTCTCATGTTTTGAGAGTCTGATAAAATGCTAAAAGAAAACTCTAGGGGGTTTTCTTTCCCATCATAATCTAGTAGGCCCGGTAAAGAATAATCCTATTCCTGATAAATGCCCTTTTCATACTTTAATGAGCAATTCAAAGGGAGCAAACAAGCTCAAATTTATTAATTTAAAAACAAGACAGTATATATTGATAAAATATTTTCACAAAATAAAATGATCTTACCTTCTTACCTGTTGTGAAAAAGTGATGAAATTCAATTCTGTACTTGCTTCAAAAATCCTGTAAAGCTGAAAACAATATGTCAACATATCCAAAATGTTATATATATATATATATATATATATATATATATTTGTTTGTTTGTTTTTTGTTTTTTTTATTATTATTATATGCTTCTTCTTTTTTTATTATTATTATTTACAAAATTCTGAAACAACAAAAATGATCAAGGATTAGCAGGAGGAGAAGACTCTTCTCCTACTATCTTTATTTCTGGTTGTTGAGACATTTCCTATAGAAAATCATCTCTAGACAAGGGTTTGTTATATACTTTTAATCGATGTCCATTTACTACAAAGGAATTTTGAGAATCATCTATGGTCTTGATTCTAACAGATCCGTTATCAAAAACAGTTTCCACTTCATACGGTCCCAGCCATTGTGTCGTAAGTTTTCCTTTGAAAGTTTTATATTTGGAATCAAACAACAATGCCCAATCTCCTGGCTGAAAATGTTTCTTCTTATTGTATTTATCATGCCATTTGCTACATTGATTTTGTATGAGGATAGTTCTTTGAAGAGCATCTTGCCTAATTTATCCCAATTCATTTAATTTCATAACTCTCTGTTTCTGTGCCTCATCCAAATTCAAACCCAATTATGATGCTATGTGGAAGGTATGAATATGAAATTCTATGGGAAGGAGAATTTTCTTTCCATATACCAATTCATAAGGGGTATGACCAGTGGTATTTCTCCATGTATTCTGGTATGCCCATAAAGCCTCTGGAAGTCTATCCGCCTAATCTTTGTGATGTAAATGTATTATTTTGGTCAGAATAGCTTCTAGAACATTATTCATTGATTCCACTTTCCCATTGGCTTATGGATGGTATGGGGAAGACTTACAGTGTTTTATCCCATATTTATCTGTAAGTTCCTTCATCAACTTAGAAGTGAATTGAGCACCTTGATCAGTAACAATCTCTTGTGGAACATCGAAGCAGGTAAATATATCTTCATAAATAAATTCAACCACTGATTTCTCAGTTGCTTGATATAAGGATTTTGCCTCTACTCACTTGGTCACAAAATCTGTACAAACCAAGATGTACTTATTTTTCCTTAACATTGGGAAAATCAGTCCTACAAAATCAAGTGCCCATTTATCAAATGGTTCAATCACAACCTGCGGTCGTAAGGGCATCTCGTCTGCTACGGTAGGCCTCCCCATCCTCTGACAACTATCGCAGCTTCTTACATATTTTGTTGTATCTTTAAACAATGTCGGTCAGTAATATCATGATTGTAAGACTTTATATGCCATTCTCTTATCAGATAAGTGTCCTCCACATGGCTCGTCATGGCAGGCCTGAAGGATATCAAGAATCTTATCTTTCCGAACACATATCCTAATGATCATATCAAGACTTATATAGAAAAGATAACTTCCTACCCAAGAGTAGTAAGCACTCTGCTGGACAATTCTTTTCTTTTGTGGTGATGAAAAATGAGCTGGCAGTCTCCCTGTAGCTAAATAAATTGTCGTATCTGTAAACCAAGGGTTCTTATCAACTACTGTGAATAGATGTTCGTCAGGGAAATTATCATTCACTGGAATGTCAGTACTGTCTAGAGGAATATGAGAAATAAAATTTGCAACTACATTTTCTTTTCCTGGTCGATCAACTATAGTGATGTTAAATTCTTGAAGTAACAAAAGCCATCATGTGATCCTTCTGGTAGTAACTGGTTTGTTCATAAAAAATCTAATAGAATAATGGTCGGTATGTACAAAAACTTCATACCCATTGATGTAATGACGGAATTTATTAATGGCATGAACTATAGCAAAAACTTCCTTCTCTGTCACAGTGTAGTTCAATTCAGGAGGAGTAAGGTGTTTGTTGGTAAAGTAAATAGCATAATTTTGTTTGTTTTCTTTTTGTTTGAGCACTCCTCCTAAAGTAGTGTCTAAGGCATTAGTTGAAATGTGGAAAGGAAGAGACCAATTTGGTCCTCGTAGAATAGGTGCCATGGACAATTTTTCTTTCAAAGTTTCAAAAGCATTTTGACAATTGTTATCCCAACAAAATTCCGCATCCTTTGCTAATAGCTTAAACATGGGGCTGGCTATATTTGTAAAGTTTTCAATAAACTGACGATAATATCCAGCATGTCCCAAAAAAATTCGCACATCTTTTTGGGTTTTTGGAGCAGACAGCTTAACAATTACTTCAATTTTAGCTGGATTGACTTTAATTCCTTCTGTAGACAAATGATGACCCAACACTATTCCCTCAGTTAATAGCATTTTACATTTTTCATGACTAAGGGATGAATTTTATTCCTGACAGTGAATCAAGACTTTCTCAAGATTACTTATGTCTTCTTCGAAGGTATTTCCATAAACAGTAAAATCATCCATGTACACTTCCACACAATCATGAATTAAGTCAGAAAAAATCCCAAGGACTGTTCTCTGAAATGTAGCAGGAGCATTGCATAATTCAAAAGGTATCACTTTATAAGCATAAGTGCGCCAAGGACACGTGAATGTTGTTTTGTCCTGTTCTTCAGGAGCAATTTGAATCTGATTGTATCCACTATATCCATCGAGAAAGGAAAAGTATCTTTTTCCAGCCAAGGTATCCAAAACCTGATCTATAAAAGGCAAGGGAAAGTAGTCCTTCAGGGTTGCCTTATTCAACTCCCTAAAGTCTACACATATTCTCCATTTCCCTATCATTTTCTTAGGTACCACAACAAGGGATGAAACCCACTTGCTGTTAGAAATTGGATAAATGAATCCCACGTTTACTAATTTCTATAACTCTTCTTTCAAAAAATCTTTTAGGATTGGATTCATATGAATTTGTGGTTGTCTTATTGGTGTTATATCTTGTTGGATATATATGTGGTGAATACAGGTGTCGGGATGCACTCCTCTCATATCAGTGTACTTCCATGAAAATGCCCGTGACTGTTCTTTCAAAAGATTTGTTAATTGCTCCTGTTGGTTGAGACTTAATTCATAATTGATGTATAGAAATTTGCCTGGGCTAATTTCTACTGAAATGGTATATGATCTTAGATTCTCATCAACGGTGAAAACCATAGATGGTGAAAACCATAGATGGTGAAAACGAGAAAAATGACTCACTTCATTCTTGAAATTCCTCTCTGAAAATTTGATCGTATTGAAAATATGTTTATGGAAATTCGACATTTTCTGTCACAGAAAGAATTTGGCTTAAAATATCATCCTCTATTGGTTCTTGTAACGCGTGAAATTCATCAATAGAGAATAAAGGTTCTTCCTCATCATTCTCTTGATAGGGACATTTTAGCCACCATAATTCTTCTGTAACCATTTGAGCAGGCGGAAGAAGAAAAAGATTTTTTGAAGAAATGCCATTTGAGATGAACATATCCCCACCATGACATCCTATGAAAGAATTGGTCGTAGCCAACTAAGGTATCCCTAAAATGATTGGATGACCTTTCGTGGGATCCTTTGAATGAATAATCATGAATTTGATAGGATATTCCCATGAAGCTAATGTAACAAGAATGTCATCGAGGACCCTAGCAGGTTTTATAGTCGTTCTATCGGCAAGTTCAAGAACTGTAGGGGTAGGGCGAAGGAATTGACTTAGTTGTAGGAGCTCAACATATTGATGGTCATTATATTAATGGCTACACCCAAGTCGACTAAAGTATTACCAATAGAAACATTATTGATAGTAATTGATACTATTGGGTTCCTGGGGTTGGCATACTTCACAATCTTAGGAGCTTCAGAAATACAATTTGATGATTGGCCTACTAGGTGTATCATGGGTGGATCTTTCTGTTTCCGACCTGGTTTCTTAATGAAAAGTTATTTAATGGTCTTGGCATAGATTGGAACATCTCTGAATGCTTGTAACAATGGAATCTTAACACAGACATTTTTTAGTTCATTCATGATGTCAAACTCATATTGAGCAATTGGTTTTTCAATGAGCAACCTCTCACGAAAAGGAGGTGTTCGTGGAACCTGAGTTTGTATGTTTTGCTGTGATTTAGATACTTTATTCTTTGGAATGATGACATCTTTTAAAGATACCCCATTTGATAAATCATCTATGGTTTCTTCTTCATGTTCTTGGATAATTACCTTTGGTGCTATTCTTTTTACAGGTTGAGTTTTATTTAAAGTTTTCCCAGATCTCAACTGTATTTCTTGTATGGAAATGGGGTTTATGGTGTAAGCTGGGATGTTTTGAAAATCAACATTATGGAGTGGTAGAGGTGGTCTGTTATTAGGATTTGAAATGGATTGAGTGGGTAATATGGTGGGATGAGGTGGATTCTGAGGCTGCTGAGGAGTTTGTTGAATAGGTGGTAAAGGAGGTGGATTAAATCCAGGCAATAACTGATGCATGTTTGGAGGGTATTGAGTACATGGATGTTGGGGAATTGGTACTGCATGTTGTTTTTGGTTATTTCCATAATTATGTTCTCTCCATCCCTGATACCAAGGTTGAGCAGGAACATTTTGCGAAGGCCAATTTGGCCAGTTCCAAGGATGTCGTTTTTGTTGAGAGAAGGGTGGATAATAACCAGAAGGTTGTGGGGATGGTTCTTGATACATATTTGAGTTCCTAGGTTGCAAAGGCCTCTTAGGTGTAGATAGAGTTCCCAGAGCTTCCCCTCCCTTGTATATGGCTTGCAGTCCTGGTAAGGATGGACAATCTTCCGTTTTATGATTTTTAGTACAAATTGCACATACAGAAACATTGTCCAAAGGACATTCTTGTAAAGGATGCCTTTTTCTACATTTCGGGAAGAATATGGTTAATACAGGGTTTTCCTCTTCCTGCTTTTTCTTAATCTTCAGAGTGTCCAACTGAGATTCGATCGTTCATAAAATGTCTATTTTAAAATTTTCCAAAAGGTTTCCCAGTTCAATTCTAGTAACTCCACCAGCTATGGGTACTTTGGTGTTTTTGTTGACAGGTTCTCTCACACTTTTTACCGTTCTCGCCTACTTCTCAAATAAGTTCTACATAGTTCACTAAGTGCTTCAAATTCTTTCTGATAAATGTCTCCTAAAGCCATTAAGTTGACAGTGTCAATGTATTCATCTAAAACCCCTTTTAAAAAAAGAGTCTTGATTGCTTCATCTTGGAGATCATTATATTTGGATTTTTGAAGAGTATATGTAAACCTTTCTAAGAAATATTCAAGGCTCTCTTCATCTTGTTGTTGCATTTTAAAAATATCATTTCGATAATCCTTGGGTCTACAATAGTCTTGGCACTTATTTAAAAATTTTGTCTTCATATCTTCCCAAGATCTAATGCTATACTCTCCTAAACTCATGAACCAACGTAATGTAGAATCTTTTAGGGTAGCAGGAAACAACTTCATATTATGTGAATCTTGGAGATAATTATAACTCCTGCATAGGATATCAAATTCAAAAAGAAAGACATCGGGATCTTCACTATTTTTCCCATAAAAGGTTGGTAGTGATGAAGGTGGGATATTTTTCATATTGACATTTTGGACCAGATCCAAAATTGGAAACCCAAAGGTGGTTTATTGTCTTCATTTTCAACATGAATTTCTCCTCTCTCTCTTCTATCCAATTCTCTCCCTCTTTCCGCCATGTTAAAAGGATTACCAAAAATTGTATATGCAATCTGATCTTTCTTTGGTGAGGGTGTGAAATCCCACCTCTCTGGATTCTTTTTGACATAATAACTATCTCCTATTGGTTCTTTTGAGGATCCTATTACCTATGATTCAACAGTTGTAGTTGTTATTTGTGAAACTATAGTGTCAGGGTTCCTGTAAATAGCTTTCACTTTTTCTGGATTAACTATGTCAACCGAGTTTGGATCATCAGGAATTTGAATTTGTTGGTATGTTGTGTTTCCTGGTTTTGGAGGGGAAATGATAAATGGTTTAAGCTATTTTTGTATGGTATTATCCCCTTCTAATCCAATTTTCGTTTGTTTTGTTCCCAATTCTATGTTTTTCTCTATGGTTTCCTCAGCCAGAGTTCCAGTCTCAATTTCTATTGCTTTTTGGGTGGAGGTTTCTTCTTTTTGTTGTTTTGAGTTTCCCCTAAATCTACCTCTATGATCTCTATTTATCATGAAAACATACTATATAAAATAAAAACTAAGATTGGGTTTCAGAGGAACCTGTGATAATAGATGTGTCGATTCTCACCCCTTCTCTCACAACTCCCCTTTCGTCAACCTGCTAAACATACCACGCCAAACCAAGTACATTTTAAACAAAATAACCAAATCAATTATCTAACTTACCTTCTAAACAACTCCCCGACAATGATGCCAAAAATGTCAGGCTGTTGTATTAAAGATTTTAATTACCTGGAAACACTAAATTGTCAAACCAGGGTAAGTAAACTTAGAGATACTACACTATATGTGTTGGTAAGATTATAACTTCTACCTAAAGGTTATTCTGAGAAGAAAACATAAACTTACGCTTATAAATTGAATCCTAATGATTATCTTAAAACTGATAATATCTTGTCTAATTAATCAATGGGAACAATTCTAAATTAATCAAATATATTTCTATTCCTAATCCAAAGAAATCACCCAAGGCTATCTACCATTAACTAAACACCTAATCATCAAAACATCTATCTGAACCATAAAAGACAAAACATTTTAAAAACCTCTTATTTAATCTAAATACCAAGCAGTTCTAAATCTAACAAAGGTGAAACTAATAAATGTCCTATTTTACCCTACAAATATCGGAAGCTTCCTTTAACCAAACCATAAGCGAGTGACCCTAACAAAACAAAGTAAATCTAAATTCAAACTAACTTCAAATCATAATTAAATTAGAGACTTGAAAACAGAGAAAAGGTAAACTAATTTAAGAGACAATGAAATCGGCATTTCGTTTATTCCTCAAATTCTACACTGACAGTAACTCATTCTAACATTCAATGATCTACGAGATAATATCAAATTGAGAATGAACTAAATGAAAATGATTAAGTCAAAATTTAGTAGAGCAGTTTCAAGTTAAGAACTAACTCACACGCTGACTCTAAAACTAGAAACAAACTAACTATACTGTAGAAAAGAGAAAGTGAATTGAACCTGTTGGCGGGCCCAACCAAGAGGTGCAATCACCCTAAAATGAAACCAGAGCTAACTCAAATTATTCCATGCATAACTGTTTCATTCCTCATGCTCCATAATTCGCAAATAAACTCAAGTCATTTAACGAAGAATGATATAACGCATAGAAATTGTATTATCAACAATGTCACATAACATAATATCACAACAACCCATTTATTGAGAGAGATCTGAGTTTATATAGATCTACAATCATGAATCCTTCCCAAAAATAGTCTTAAACATAGGTACATTTAATTAAGCGAATCTTAGATCCGAAAATGACTCAAAGTTCATTAAAACTAAGTTCACCGCTTCATGACATGATGTGTCAAGAAGCGTGAATCATAAAATAGAGATGAGTATTATAACAAACAGTTCTATAATTCCGCTCTGAGTCGTCACATTCTATTCTTTCAAAATTAAATTCGAGATTTCAAATCTGAGCTATGACTCAATCAATCATATGAATCGGAATTGTCATTCCAATCTGGCAATGTCGTGCAAATATTTGACATCTCCACTAAGTGCAAGCCGGTACCTGGTACTGATAATTCTGTTTCAAGGAAACAAGTACCTAACTCATGCCACGTTAGTATCAATATTAGTTTAAAGTATCAAAATACATTAAAAATAACTTAAATCATATGAATACCTTGAATAGCTCCATTTAGGGCAAAATGATGTGAAATGTATCAAGGTAAGGCCATAAAGGAATGATACTGGATATGGAATGGGGGTATATCTGACATGATATAGGCAAACATATGGTCAAAATTGGAGACTAACAATGATGACCTCCACAGTCACCTTTATGGAACTCTTTGATGTTTTTTTCTCCTTCTTATTCTATCAAACAACTCAATAAAATTCCTCATGTGTCTTTCCAATACAGTAATTCATTCACTATACAAAATTTTGTCTCCTTAAGTTTCAAAAATCTAGCCTTTGTTTTACTATATTCAGGAGGAGCTTGTAGATTTTTCAGCACACAGATAATGTCTACATACCATGTAGAGTTAAGAAATTTCTGAGATATTTGTGGAGTCGCCCTTTCTTCCTCTGTTGTATTCTCTGACATGTTGGTAGTGAAGTTTATCCTCAAGAGTTCATAGTTTGTTTGAGCCATCACTCTATAAAGTCCCCACCCTTTGATTAACTCCGTGGGCTTAATTTCAAGATCATATTCTAATAGTACTACAATCCATTTTCCTGTCTTTCCTTCAAGGTTGGGCTGAGTTAAGATGTCTTTTATTGATTGGGGACATAAGCAATGGTATGTGAATGTAGAATATAAACAATGAATTCCTTCAATTATTTGACCAAATCATATGCCTGCTTCTCCATGATGTTGTATTTCAGAGGAGCATCTCTCAATGTCTTACTGTAGTATTCTATGGGCTTCTCGAAATTCTGGCCATCCTTCTGAAGTAATACTCCTACAATTGTATGCTCAGAAGTGAAAGAGAATAGTATGAATTATTTCTCAAAAATTGGAATAGCTAGCACAGGATATTTTGTCAATGCTACCTTGATGTCTTCAATGGATTTTCTATCCTCAGGGATCCACTTGATTTAACTTCCCTTCTTTAACATGTTGGTGATATTCCTTATGATTTCAGCTAAATTAGGAATGAATTTCCTCAGAAAATTTACTTTGCCCAGGAAAGATTGTACTTCTTTTTTGCTTCTAGGTATGCCAATCTTTAGGATGCTCTCCACTTTGTTGGGGTCTACATTTATTTCTTCCTCTAAAATAATATTCCCTAAGTTTTTTCCTTCTTCCATGGAAAAATTTGACTTTTTTGGATTCAAGGATATGCCAAACTTTCTACACTTTTTGAATGCCCTCCTGAGATGCTTGATATGTTCTTCATCTGAGGCATAATACATTGTAATGTCATCCAGATATATAAAAATCAATTTATCTTTTTCATCTTCAAAATCTGTATCCATGGCCCTCTGAAACATTGCCCCTGCATCCATGAGTCCAAATGGCATTTTAGCATACATAAATGTTCCCCAAGGTGTGGTGAATGTTGTCTTTTCTTGATGGTCAGGATGTACCATGATATGATTGTATCCCAATAAACCATATAACATTGACATCTTTTGGGAGACTACCACCTTCTGTAAAATGTGATCCATTTTAGGCAATGGGTAGTTGTCTTTAAGGGATACTTTATTTAGGTTCCTAAAGTCGACACACAACCTGATTTCTCCACTCTTTTTTCTAACTGGTACTAGATTGGCTACCCATCTGGAGAACCTCAGGTACACTATGATCTTTGCTTCAAACAAATTTTTCACTTATTTCTCTATCAATGGTAACAACAGAGGATTTATTCTTCTTAATTTTTGTTTGAATGGCTTGTGATCTTCTTTAATTGGGATAACATGTTGGATTATACTGGTATCATAGAATTTTAGATCATCATAGCTCCAAGAAAAAACATCAGGGAATCTTTTCATTAATTTTACATACCTCTCTCTGACTTCAGGGTTGAGCTTCTTGGACAATTTAACAATCTTTGGGTCTTCTGGGGTTCCAATATTGCAATATTCCATGTCCCCTTCATTTATTGTGATCTTCAGACTTCTGGCTACGTCATTTTTATCAAACAAATTCTCTAATGGCACCAGATTCTTGGGGATGATATTACTCTTTAGTTGAACGATATCTTTACCAATGATATGATTTTAAAAATATCCTTCTTTTGTGAAAGCGGCTACATCCACCTCATCATCACAATATTGATCATCAATGTTCAGATTCTCGAACTCGTTCTTCATTTTGAGGAATATTTCTATATGTTTTTCATTTTCAAAGACTTGTTAGTGCTTCATATTATCTGGTACTACTGGTCTTTATTTTACCTCCACCTTGTAGCTTTTCTTAGGGAAAATTGGAACTCTAAAAATCATTGCAGAAGTGGCCAAAGCATCATCAATCTGATTTTTCTCTCTTGGAATGGCCAATAAATTACATTCTTCAAATTTCTCGAGAAGTTCTAGCACTAGATTCCTATAATCATTTAGCCTGGGTTGTTTTTCTTGGTAAATTCCCTTGGTTTGATTTATAATTAACTCAGAATATCCATGTACAACAAAACTTTTGGCACCTAGATCTTCTAAAACTTTCAATCCTAATATCAACGCTTCATATTCCGCCATGTTATTAGTGCATTCAAAAACAAGTTTGTAGGAACACAATTTCACATCTCCTTCGGGATGGTTGATCCATATGCCAGCTCTGACTCCTTCTCTACAGGTAGGTCCATCGAAATCCATCTTCCATAACTGGTCTTCTGTATTATTGTTCAGCTCTGAAAGTTCCTCCATTTGTCTCTTAAGCTCATCCTTGTCAGCTAAAACAACTTATGTTTCTTCTTCTTCGAAGCAAAGGTCATTGAAGAAGATGGAAGATTCCAATTCAGTCTCCATTGAATATATAGGATGATTGCTAGGATGTGATTTATAGCTAACCATATATTTAAGAAAAACCTCTGTGTACAATCTTTTGTCTTCACCAAAGAGAGGAATAGTAGCATAAGACATATGCATCTGGAGTGTTCCCTTTAATTTTGCATCCCATGATCTGGACAACAACATACCAAATTTTGGAGGGATATCAACAACCACTACGTCCATCAGCGAACAGTCTAATATTCACAT
This sequence comes from Picea engelmannii, assembly GCA_009831015.1. Lineage (NCBI taxonomy): Eukaryota > Viridiplantae > Streptophyta > Pinopsida > Pinales > Pinaceae > Picea > Picea engelmannii. The sequence goes on from ML779325.1 coordinate 376,115, forward strand.
CTTCGTAGTCTACTTCTTCCAAGTCTACAAAATCATTAAACCAGTCTAAATGTTTTTGAGCTCATATGTTACCTTCGACATCATATAGTTTAATCCTTAGATTGTAATCTTGAGGCAGATCATGTAGTTGAGGGAGCAGTATGAGGGGCATAGATCCGGCTGCCATAGCTGTTGTGAGGGGTCGGAGTGGACATTGGTTATGAGCAAGGGTCACTACAGGCTTAACATATGAAACTAAAACCAGATCTTGAAATCTCTTCTCGTCAAAGATAGTCTCGTTTAGACAAGATTCAGACTTAGTTTTGAATAAGGATTGTTCAAATTTCACGTCAAACTCAAGGTCTTTAATGCTAGTCGCTTTGTCTCTAGGAAAGGATAGATATCGGTCTGGATGCAATAATGGGATTACAAGCCTTTCTTTTCTTCTACGTAGAAGTCTCTTAGGGTCAGACACAGGGATTGTAGCTTCTGGATCTGGATTTCTCCTGGTGTGAACTTTCTTAGGAGCCAGGATTTCTATCTCACACGGCGTGATGCAACTAGTCACTGAGTAACAGAGTCTCCAGGGTAAAAATAATCTCATCCAATAAGGTATTTGATCCACTGTCACCCTCAGGGATCAAACTAAAGCTTTAAGTCATTTTTCCAAGGGAAATTTTTTTCAATTTTGTCCTCGACAACAACACTAGAATGTTAGCAGTCTGTAAATTTTGTCCAACTGAATAGACAAATGACAAAGGTAATTGTTTCAACCAGCTTTAGAGATAAGGCACTAGCCTTCTCAACTCAGAGAGGGCTCTCTTGTGTCACTTGATATTTGGTTGGGAATTGGCAGCTAGATTTGGTTTGTTTTGGGTTTTTTTAATAAAGTTGTTGGCAAGGAAGGTGAGAAACACATAGGGATATGGAGTCAAAATTATGAAAGTGAATGAAAACAATGCATCCACCAATAGAACTCTCCATAGGATAAAGTCTAAACGATGCGATGAATCTGAGTTATTGATAAATTTAGATAGAGTGTAGGAAGATGAAGGAAACACATAACTGCATCAGAGAATTACTGAAATGAATTATGAATTAGTTAAGAAGACAATCACACAGTTTAAATTACTTAATCCAAGATCATCGAATGATGAATTCTGGGCCTTTAACTCTCCAATTTAAATAGAAGAAAATGAAAATGAAAAACAGGTTACAGGAAAGACATATGATGAAAGGAAGCAAAGCTCATATCACCACCCTTTAGAATCTTTTCATAGAGACTTCAAAATCCTCCGCATTTATATTCAATTCAGATTTAGAAAATTTAAAAAATAGAGTATGATGCAACCAACAATGTGCTCTTGCATTTCTTCCAACATTAATCAATTCAAGTCTCTTAGTACTTATACAATTTGATCAAAACAACTGAAATTGAAACGTTTCAACTTCTATAACAGTCTTGACTGATAGTTTCAATATATGAAATGATTTACAATAATTAGAAAAAAGAAAATGTCCCAAAATCATGAACAATTACTCCAACTGTCTGAATTCCTCCGTGCCATATGTATCGCTTTGAGATTCTACCGGATCTGCAAAATCGGTGACACCTGGAGATCAGCTATTGGTTCTGGAGATGTTGCACTTTGTCTTACCCAACTTCACAATTTATTTCCATTATGGATCAGACGGGATTTAATAATCCATCATATCTTTAATGAAAATTTCCAACTCAATGAATGTAACATAGGACATGGTTGGCATGTTGACCTTCACTGTGTTAAACTTGTTTAAAATTTCAAAATTTGTAGCCAAATACTCTACCAGACTCGGGCCTTTCTGAATTTCTTCCATATCTTCAAACTTACAATGATCCATTATACATTGCATGAGGAGAGAGTTATAGTCATATTGATTGTATAATGAGCCTTTACCATCCCAAAATGATTGAAGTCCTTTGGCAAACTATTTTTCAAAAGCGTCTTTAAACTCCTGTGTGTTGTGCTCCATTTGCATAGCTTTGTTCTGTACCGATCCGAGTAAGTTGTGCTTGGAAATGATACTTCTATCTGAAATGATCAATGTGGTCCTGTATTTCACACCAATGGTTTGAAGTTCAGAAGTTGGTAGAACATTTAGTAAATCAATAGCATTTTGGGCCCACTCTGAGGGCTTCTTTGCTAATATTTCATTTACAACATCTTATCTATTCTGGGCTGTAGCAGTCATGTTATCTTTGTCGTTGATAAAATTTAGATAAACCCTCAATTTAGCAATCTTTGTAGTTATAGTGTCCCATATTACATCTTTGGCTCCCTGCAATAATGTCTTTCCCTTTAACCTAGTTTTTAGCTTGCTCACTCTCTCCTGCAAATCTTGATTTTCTCTATGGAGTTGAGCCATATTTTCATCCTTCAACTTTTCCATGTTCTCTTTTAGACTCTTGATCTCACCTGTTTTTAAGCTCACCTAGGAGATAGCTTGTACTAAATCCTCAGTGCTTGATCTAGCGTCTGTATTACTAGGTATAATGACTACCATGTCTAATGTCACTTCCTGTGCTAGTGACCAATGCTCCTTCTCTTTCTCCAATTGCAGCAGTTTATCCTTGTAATTGAGTGCCTCTTGTTTGAATGTTTCTTTCTCTTGTTCCAATGCAACCAATTCTATTGTTTGTGGATGATATATAGGTGACATCTTCAGCCTTTTCTTTAGACTTTGGATCATCTTTTCCTTTTCATCCAAAGAGGCTTTCAAACCCTGGGGACCTTTAGAATCTAGATTTTTGACCTGTGTCATCCAGGATTTGTTGGACACTTTTTCCTGTTTCAGTTGTCCATTTAGTGTTGATGCATATGTTGTTAATCTTGCAACTTTTAGAGGCAAGCTCAAATAATCAAAATATAACATGTCACTGAAATTCCTATTAAATTTTACTTTGTCAGGGGTAGCAATGTTTTCATAGTGAATTTGTATCTCATATACTATATCATCATCAACCATTGCAATGTTAAATGTCTTTTTCTCCACATCTCTGATTGAGAGTAAGGAAGCCTTATGCTGAGAATTCATTTGTACTTCAGGTAAAAGGTCTCTTATTTCACTATTTTCCATACTTCCCTTCACCACATACTGACTCACTAAATCTTCCTTGGACTGGGACACTACCCCGGGTGTCTGGCCAAATATGTATTTCCTGCTACTGAAAACCTTTGTGCTACTTTCGTTTTGTGCCCTGCTTTCTGTTTTGGTTTCTTCGTTCTTGGTTGTAGCCTCTACCATCTCCATGCATGTTTTTCCTTTGAGTTATTCTTCTTCCAGTTCAACTACTTGAGATGATGACGTGATTTTCATTTTCTTGAGAATGTTTTGTTGGCTACTAGCACCTACTGCTTATGAACTGTTCCTCTTATTGTAGATGCTCATTTTGAGAGTTTTGATAACCAACCTAGGGGAAGGTTTTTGTGTTGGGCTCTGCTGAGAGGCTGGTTCTGTTTGTTTTGTTTGATCTTGTTGCATGATGACCTCCATCTTTCCACAGGTCTCTATATTTTCCAACTCGTCGAATCCTTCCACATGGTCATGCTCATAGGGACCTTGTCTACTTTACTTAGAGCTTCTGACCCTAATTTGTTTAAAATGACTCTTTCTCCCTGAGAATAATGCTATGCACACCATCTTACAAATTCAGGGAATGGAAAGACTATTTCTACGACGTAAGGGATGATGGAGGCTAGATTTGCTTTGAGGAAAGGTATGTGCATTCCAACATTGTCCAACAAATTTGATCTAGACATGGAAATGGGTGAGACCATTATCAATGTGTTGAAAACGTCGAAATCTCTGTCAATTAGGGCTTCCTCTCTTGAGGATATATCTTTTTCATTCATGGATAAAACAATAAGATTGGCAGCCATGGTGAAGAACACCTGTCAAGCAGTGAAAAACACGAGTCTGATTCGGTTCTGAGCTTTGAAATTTGACTGGAATCTTTCTGCCAAATTTCTGAACATTTGAATAGTTCAAATTATCATAGAATAATGTGAGGGGTTTCCTCCTTTTATAGGTATCTACTGACTTCAGGGGTTGGAGAAAACAGTTTCAGGTGGACCGCTTTTCGCCCCAATGTTCCTCTGAGTGCGCCATGCGTCCGTGATTTAAAACATTGTAGTTTTCCTCGGTCCACCCTCTGTTGATTAATCCTTGTGTTGTTTCAATCATTGATATAATATTCAATCGTTGATCCGGGATGCTTTAGGATCTACAGTCCATGTTTTCCCAATGTTGTTGGCATCAGGGGTTGGAGGAAGTAGTTTTAGTCAGACTTCTTTTTCCCCTGATGTACCTGTATGGGAACCACACATCTTGTAATGAAACCTCGATGGTTTTCCTCGGCCTGCTCTCGATTGATTAATCTTTGCGTTAGTTAAATCTCTGATATGTGCCTCGGCTGTTGATCTGGGTTGTTTTCAGGATCGACGGTCCATCGAGTCTTGCTCTTTACATTTCCACTATTTTGTCCATACATTGGCAGATATAGCTGGGTTCTCAGATTTATCATATCTCCATGGCGATATAACACTTCACTAAAATTTTGAAGCTCAGACACCATCTAGAAATTATTATGGTGATAACACGTTGAATTACATAACTAGATAATAGAACCCATAAATGTTTTGATGCATGTGGTGACATAGGTTGAATATTTTGATCAACAACACATATGGGATTTTATACCATGTTGCACAAAACAAATTTTTTTCACATGGGAAGAACACTTTAACAGGTTGTTCGCACAACTAGATCAAACATTAGTAGACAAGTGGTTTATGTGGTTAAAACCTTCAAAGAGGGAAACAATCCACACATTGAGCCATCACAACCACTTGAGGCAATATGTTAATGCAAAAGAAAAATAATTTTCATAACAATTTCTCACAATCATTCTTCAAAAAATCACCCTCTATGTTATCAAAATAGAGATCATGGTCCAATTGAGTGTTAAGTCATATATGAATATAGTCGAACTAGTATTGAATAGAATATGAACCATCATATCATAGAACATATTGTGACCGTCGGATTACATAACTACAAATGCATGTCAATGCATATTGAAGAAACATACTTTTACATAAATACATATTACATCAAGTAAACCTTAACTAACTCCCGAGAGTCTAAATATCCTAGCATTTGTTTGGGTCCTACACTTTTCCAATGGAAAATTTAATATTCCTTTTCATCTTATAAAAATTACAATGGATGCAACTCTCTCTCCCATTTTTATCCACATAGGTCTTCTATCTTTTTGTATGGATGCACATTTAAATAGATTCATATTCCATCATTGTATGGCATAAACAAAGGTATGTAAATAAGGTATTCATTTTAATTCAATAATCTCTCCACACACAAAAACTTATCTATGTTGTCCAAGATATGAAGTTTTGTCTACTTAAAGTTTTTTTATGAAGTTTTTTTTACACTTTGAGAGCTTTCTAACAGCATAAAGATCATCTCAATCGAGTTAGTATGTGGAAGTTGTGTCTACTACAAGTTGACCTACACTATTGACCACCATGGTACCGAGTGGATGACATGTTAACTTCCATTACTCACACATGTGGAGCTACTCATCGATGGACTTTCAAAAAGATTCTAGAGGTTGTAGTCTAAACGTTTTAAGTTTTGACCTTTTTCTAGGGCATTTTTTGTTTATTTTTTCTCAAAATCCGGTGAGAAATTGTTGGATCTACATATTTGAGTGGGGATAAGTCTCTATAATCCGAGTTCCCCCAATGGTTTTTCAACAAAATGAATCCATTTATACTTTCAGAAATGAATTTTTAACAACAAACTATTGCAATTTTGTCCATATTTATGTCGTTCGATTTATGTCCAGAACATTTAGACAACGTCGATTCTAGAGGGTCCAAAACCCTAACATTAATTAGGGGTTTAGGTATGAGAACACCATAACCCTAAATGGTTATCAAGTTATGCTAAATACTGAATTGCTATGAAATGAAGAGATTTCATTCTTATTGTAGTTTTTATTGTTCCATGGGAGAGCAAAGCATTGAGAGTGGGATATTGAAGAAAAACAAAGGAACCAGAAGATTTTATAACAACCATATTGGGCACAATGTGCTTGGAAACTCCATAGTGAGTGCCATTTTTTGTATTTTCATTTAGTCATTGAGAAGAAAAAAATTGAATATAGACATCACCTTCAAGTTAGTTTTTTCTCGTATTGATAAATAAGAGAACACTAGATTTATGTTTGTGGGATTTGAATATTGTGTAACAGTGACACCATGAGAATGAGAGAATCCATAGCATAGTAAGAAGAAGAATAATAACATAGTGGGTGATGGGAAGAGAATATATGAGAAATCCCAACAACAAGAAGTTGCAAGCCCTATGATTTTGACTGGTCATTCTTTCATTTACTCACAGACCTTTTAATTATTATTTACAATCTCAATTATATTTGTGTTTGTGTTGGGAATGATTATATAACAATGGGAATTATGTAGTGATATTGATATTTTTAATTGTAACATTGCATGGTAGTCACTACCTCCTTGGAAAGATGAGGAATAGTGACGGAAGAGAGTTCATTTTTTGTCTGTTAGCCATTTGGAAAGATGAGAAATAGTGGAAAGATGAGGAATAGTGACTGAAGAGAGTTCATTTTTTTGTCTCAGGGGCATTTTTTAAGATGAGGAATAGTGACCGAAAAGAGTTCATTTTTTTGTCTATGAGGCATTTTTAATCTCCAAGTTGTTGAGAATATATATTTTAAATAGTTCCAAGCTTAAAGTTTGTTCACAACTGGCTTATATGTGCAATTTTTTATGTAAGTTTTTATTTAAGTAGAGGAGACAAATCACAATTTTATAGCATATGGAGTGTTTTTTTTTATAAATGCTATAACCCTAGCAAAGGAATATGGAGCTTTGTTTTTTCTGTATAACTTTACATATATAAAAAAACTGGATTTGCCATAAATGAGTGATGTTCTCTAATGGCCAAATGGTTTATAATAAGAAGTCTGTGACTCTGAGTATAGATTATATTGTGTTTGTGAGTTGTTTAAGTTTTCAAATATATATTTTTGGGCATATTATTACTTTTACCAGACTGACTTTATGTATTTAAATTTCTTAGTAAGATTTCGAGGATTAAAATTTTATCTCCAGTGCTTATATTATATTATAAGAAGCTTGTGACTATGAGTATAGATTATATTGTGTGCTTTTGAGTTGTAGACTATATTGTGTGTGTTTGTGAGTTGTTTAAGTTTTTAGTTATATGATTTTATCTCGAGTGATTGCATATGTTATAATAAGAAGCCTCTGACTGGAGTATAGATTATAATGTGTGTTTGCATATTTTATAATAAGAATCCTCTGCCTATGAGTATAGATTATACTATGTGTTTGTGAGTTGTTTAAATTTTCAGTTATGTATTTTTTAGTGTATTATCACTTTTACTGGAAAGACTTTATGCATTTAAATTTCTTAGTAAGATTATGGAGTTTATGTTTCCTGAAAATTTTATCTCCAATTCTTGCTTATTTTATGTTTCATACTACCGAGTGACATATGTCCATTAGGGTTTTGATAAAGCCTGAGAAAATATTTATAATAGTTTTCTTGCAAGTTGCAATTAACATTTCAGTCACATGATGATGATGATGATGATGATGATGATTAACATCCACTAAGACATAATTGGTCTATCAGACCTTAAGAGGGTAAGTAATTACTTGTGATGCTTTAGAATTTTGTTTCTGTGCTCAAAAAGCATTAGGAGAAGCTTTCCAAGATTACCATACTTTTGTTGAGTTAAGAGGTTAGGAAGGTTGGTAGTGTGATCAATATTTTGAAAATGAGATCTAATATGGGTATAGGATGGACAATCTAAGAGAAAGCGTTTTTCATATTAAACATTCTTAGTGTCACAAAGGTGACACACTCTTTCATCCCATGGCGGTTTAGGAATTGACCAACGCCCAGTTTCACTATGGAGCTCATGAGAATTTGTTCTTATCCTAGCAATGCTTATTTTTTTCTTTACACTTGCCAAAACAGATAGATAATTTTGATCTTCTAGATTAGGGTCGATTAGATCTTTATAATACCTTAATTTTCTTTTTTCCTCTAACTCTTTACCACACCACATTTTTTCCTTAAATTTTGATTTGACGTTTTTTTTAATAGTATCTTTATTCTAAAAAATGGTTTCTTCCACGATTCTCCAATAGTTTAGCCAAGACTAGGCATCTTTATGCCATCCTTGCTTGAGTCGATGGTGGTTATGACTTGATTTAGAAGCAATTTTAGGTAGCCTCTTGTCCTCCATGTTGTTTAACTTGTTCTTGTACATTAGATATCTAGTCATAGCCATGCTCTCAATGGGGGAGAGGCATGTTTGTATGAGGAGGATGGGATAGGGCGTATTTCCTTTAATTTTGTGATTATAGGTTATAAAATCCTTTTGTATTTGCTCTATCTTTCTCCAGGATTCACGAGAGATACTATAGCCCCAGACTTCACATCCATAAAGAATAACAGGTGTAACAAGAGTCTCAAAGAGGAGTTTCTTCTTATCCCAACTCCAAATTTTAGCTGATTTACAATTGTTTTCAAGCCCATAATAAGCTTTTCATCCCCCAATAATCCTTTTCTCAATGCTATAATTCAAATTAAGCTTGTGGTGAATATAAATTCCAATATATTTGTATGAAGTCACTTCCTCCAAGTTGTTGTTGTCATATACCAAGGTATCATAAGGGATCTTATTGGATCATACACTTAGGAAAAGATAAAAAAGTTAAATTAAATATAACAAAGATTGAAAAACCATCCATGTCCGTTAGGGTTTTGATATAGCTAGAGAAAATATTTATAATAGTTTTGTTGCAAGTTGCAGCTAAGAGTTAAGTCACATAGTACATGTAGGAAAATATAGGAAGAATGTTCATTAAGGTTGGTTGCCATTGATGTCAACCCTTGAAGAAAGACCCGTAGCACAAAGTTTTGGGTAATGGACCCAATAGTGTTTGATGTAAATATGACTCATTATTGTTTTTTCATGGTTGATAAGAAGTAAATATGGATGAACT
>ML779325.1:385501-396909 GCA_009831015.1 Picea engelmannii
ATATTGAATATCTATAGGTGTATGAGGTTTAAAAATGATATCTAAGCTGAAATTCTGAGGAAAGTGAAGAAAAGAAGGCCGAAATGCAAGGAAGGATAAATTCTTTTGATGGTGCTTTCTAAGGTATGTTATTTTCAGGTCATATCACCATTTTCGCTATAAATTTTTTTATATAATGATTCCAATCCTAAAATTTCTATGAAAGTGAGACAACATATCCAAGTATCTGTGGTTCAAAATTCATCTTGTGGGTCGTTGTATTTTGGGAGTTACACTCTGTGGAAAATAGGGTTTGTGGCCAGTCCTGAAACTAGTCAAAATCAGGTGTTTCGGGTAAAAACGTCATAATTTCTTCACAAAAGATCCAAATTCAGTGAGACAAAATGTGTTGGTTAGGGTAAAGGATTTAGTATTTTTTGTAACATTTTCAGATCATTTCAGCAAATATTTTGTGCGGGGCACTCTCTACAAGGTCGCTCTCTAGAATAACCCAGAATTCAACAAGGTATGTCATTTTTGCTATAACTCCTTTTATGAGAGGTTCCAAGTAGTGCCACTTGGAGAAATTGCATAAAGCACACTGAAGAACATTGTGTATCAGTTTTAGATCTTTATACATTACAGTGTTGTTGACTAATCCAAAACTAGGCATGTGAGACTAAAAACAAGTTTGATGAAAATGCTAGTCTTTTGTTTTTAAAAGTTAAGGAAGGTTTGCAGGAATGTGATCATATACACCAGGTCTATTACAGAGCTACAAATCAGATTTGGATGATGAAATTGATGAGGGATTTTTGTTGAGGTTGGTGCATGATTGATGCACTTATTTATGGTACAGGTTGATTACAGGTTGATTACAGGTTGAGGTATAGGTTGATGCATGGTTTAGACTTATTTGTACAGGTTTACAACAGTATATCTCACAGTGATAGTGTGACAGTGGTTCCATCATTCTACTTCTACTTCAAGGTGGAAGGATGGGGCAAGGAAAGGTGGTTGTAGCAACCTTCCGATTGTAGCCAGAGAACATTGGGGGTTGTAGCCTCCTTCTGGTTGTAGCCAAAGATTTGGGGAGTTAGAGCTTCCCTCATGTTGTAGCCTAAGAAACTAGGGGGTTGGAGCCTCCTTCTAGTTGCAGCTAGAAAACAAAGGAAGTTGGTGCTTCCAATGAATGTAATTCTTCAAGACATATAAGAAAATGCATTCCGTGGTTTTCTCCTGATTTGGGTTTCCACGTAAAACACTGGTGTAATGTGCATGTGTGTGATTGTTTATAATAATTCTACATTGATATAACATTTGAAGAAAAAGGATTATAATTACATTATTACTGATTCACCCCCCCTCTCAGTAATCCAACAAAGAATCGAGTAAAGCAAGAGTCAATATACATAAGCAAACATTTTGTACCTTTACTTAAAATTAATTGGGATTTAAATCTTCCAAAAATGATAGGATACTTAAAAATGATGTTACTTGGAAAATTTGCATATATCGTATAAATATATTATATAATCTTTTGAAATTTGATTTAGTTTTTCTAAAATTACACAATTTAAAATGATTTTGTATAAAATCAATTACATATTGTATACTATATATATAGGTATATATACCTATATATAAAGCTATATATAAATATATTGTATTTTTTTTTTTAAGTTGATTTAGTTTTTTCAAAATTACATAATTTTAATAAATGATTTTGTATAAGAAAAGTACATCCTATATATAAAGTGAAACACTAAACTGATGGATTCCAAAGAAATTGCATATAGGAATGAATAAATAGATTGCATAGTCTTGTAACGATAGATTTAGTTGGATGGAGTCATGATCAATTCCCTATAAATAGATGCTATTTCTTTTCAGAATAGAAATAAAACTTTACCAATTACTGAAAGGCAATTTGTAACATCCCGCTCTGGCGCATTGAGAAAACTTATTATTTGAGGACACTTGCTCGCAAGTGATCTGGACTTTTCCGATGTTAAAACATTTATACTTGATCATGATGCGTTATGATAGATGACATGAGGTTTTACTATTTGATGTAGACAGGTGCTATTGACTCAGTTTTATTGAGTGTGCAGGGTTTTGGACCTTGATGATGCAGAGGCATCGATGGAACTCCTTGGACTCCGGATTGAGTCAGGGAGTGTGCTAACTGGGTTGATTTATTTACTATGATATTTCATTGATTTGATGATTTGATGATTGACATGTTCTGACACGATTTTTGATGATGCAGGCTGATGATAGCTTGTCGACCAGACTCACATATGGAGTAAAGGGGCCACACACAATTTCTAGAGAGGTTGAGGGAGAGGTGTGGACAGCAGCCCTGCCACAGCCTACTAGCACTCCTGCCATGGCTCTAACTATAGGTTAATGATTACCTAGTTCGAGAGGATCCACGATGCCGTGAGGGAAGACTGCGACAGTCACTCACGATGATTCTAAGGGGTGCACAATAAGGCGGGGGCCTTATTCCTTAGAGCCCTTAGTCTCCCACAAGTTCACCTGGCGGAGTGTTGACTCCAGGGGTTATAGATGTATACCAATCAGTCAAGTCGGGAAGTGGCACCCTTGGAGCATGTGGTGCATCCTGAAGGGCACGCCGTTCAAAAGAAACACAAGAAGCGAGTGGCACCCTTGGAGCACGTGGTGCATCCTGAAGGGCACGTTGCGCAAAAGAAACGAACGAGGTGAGTGGCACCCTTGGAGCACGTAGTGAGTCTTGAAGGGCACGTCGCACTGATGATGAGGAAGAAATAAACCTAGATGGCCCTAAGACATTAACACCTTAAGAAATCCTTAAACAACTCCCCTAACCAAGTGTCACCAGTTCAGAATATGAGTCCTAAGTCAAAAACTTTTCTAGGGTAAAAATTTTAGTCTAACATTAAAAAAAAGGGGGCCCTAAGAATAAAAATAAATAAATAAATAAATAAATAAAAGAGAAGGAAAGAAAGGGAATAATAAAAATAGGGAAATGAGCCTTTTAATAAATTTAAAGAAAATAATTTTGGAGAAACGTGGGGGATGAGTGACACTTGTAAGACAAAGAATTTTTAGAGGGTTTTCATTAAAACTTAAATTAAATGTGATTTAGGGCAAGGGTGGGTCTGAAAACTCTATAAAAGAAAGGGAAGATGAGGAAGAAGGGGATGGGCTGATAGTGTATCGTTACGCTGTCGAATTGTGACTTGACTGATTTCTTGTGAGGAGTTGGGATTTTCTCAGCTGGTATTGGAGTGGTAGCTCAGCCTTGCGAGGCGAGCTGGGAAGCTAGACTTACCCTCTAGATCTTGTGTGGTCCCTTTGCAGCTCGGGGGGCTACGGGGGAAGCAGAGTACCCCTAGCGATTGGATGGGAGGTACCAGTGTAGTCTCTACGGTCGGCGAGCGGGAGCGGCGCGGAGCAGGAGCGGCACGGAGCGCGGACGTCATCACGATGGGCTATAAGGCAATGGTATGCTCATTTATTTAGTAGAGTGGAATGATTAGTTATTTACTTCGTCGATTATAAGGGTACTATTGTAAAAACGTTAATTTTGTTGTTGTAACTCGATAAGGGAAGAAACTAGATTAAATTATATTTCACCTATTGCATTTTGTATCTTTCAATGGCTATCGCTATGGTTGTTTTGGCAGTCGATGTCATGTGCTAGTTGTGTGTTTCTATCCTGAAATTTCATTGTTCCCTGCACCTCTAGTGGAATCCTCACAATGGTTGTTGATTTTTTTTTAGTATCCAAAAAACCCTTTATTTTTCAGCGTTGTTATCTACCCTCTACAATTTCCTTCAGTTATCATTTTGTTTTATTCACCTCACAGAGTCACCTAACTATCCTGCATTAGTTAAACCATTTCATCCTTTGTGTCTCCTTGGCTTGGAGCATTCCTGTGGGGTGCGGTGATTCCCTTTCTACCTGTGTTAACCCTGTGAATTTCCACCTGTAGCGCTTTGGGAGTGTTGACCCAACTTTCTACTCATTCTTAGCAGAACATTTAAGTGCAATATATGATTCCCGGGCATTAGCAGTTGTGGCAGTGGTTATACCCAATGGTACTGTTGTATATTGACAAAGACGTATAATGGCAGTGGATATTGGGCAACGAAAATATGTTGGGCGATTTACCTTTCTTACACCAGTTAAAATTTGTTTCGAATAGAGCCTTGTGTCAAGGTTAAGTGAATGGCAAAGGGCGGTTTTTAATTGATGATGACAGTTCAATTCTGTTTTAGTACAGAGTTTGTGTGAAGGGATACCTGGAACGAAATAGTGTGTAATTGATTTTTGGCAGTTCAGTTTCGTTTTAGAACAGAGAATTGAGTCATGGGTTGTGGTTTTTCCTGTAGAGTTCATCTGGTTTACTACCTTTGCATTTTCGTTTAGATTCAAAAAGAAAAAAATTCACGTGTAGGGTAGGTGGATGCTTTTGATTATGCATTTCATTTTAATTCAATTGTTCTATTTCCGTGCTCGGATTGGGTGAGATTCTTCCCAGCTGGATTTGCGAGCGGTTGAGGAATGATGGGAATGGGTACCATGTTGGGATGTGTGAATGCTCATGCTAGAAGCCTCGCAGGTTTCCCATGCTCTGACGTTCCTTGAAGCCTTCTCCAGATTCCAGGATGCTTGGCGTTGCTGAGGCAATGTCGTGTTTTAAAAATTGTTATGATGAGTGATAGATGTAGTTCGTTTGTATCACTGTAGATATTTAATCATGGATGGGGGCGTTTTTCATATGTGACTATGGGCGTTGGATTGTAATGTGGGCATCCTCGTTTTCCCCTTGCCTGGAGGTTGCCGATGTAACACCTCTGCGTTTATCTTTTGTTGATTTCTTGCCAGTGTTCTCCGGCGATGGGCGTGCCATTCCAAACCTTGGTTGATGTGCACCCTGTGCCCTGGTTATTGGAATTATGTCTCCACCTACAGGCGTCCACTGTAAACCTTACATTTTTAATTCCTACTGTAAAATTTGGCTGGTGCGATATTTTAGATCACCATTCATTCAATCCGCCTGCACAGGACCTGACTTCACTTTTGGGTTTTCAGCAAGTGTCAATCTAATATATACCTATTATATCTTCTGCATTGCTTTTCATGGAAGGGTTATGTGGCTAATAATTTTGGTTGTTGCAAAGTTCTGACATATTTCTTCTAACCTTTTCTATATATTTACCAGTTCCTTCTCATGCCTGCGTTTTTCTTTAATATAATGGTGGGTGGTCGCTAGGAGTTGGTGGTTTACAGCGTGGTCATTAAATGATTGTATTGTTTCCTCGTTTTTGTTTTTTTTAATTCTGACGATTGCCCTTAATTCTTAGCTGCTCTTTTAAATTGCCACTGACAATCTCAACGGTGTTATTAAGGCGTGTTTTTGGGTGACAGAGTTGTTTTTACTTTTCGTAAGGGTTTAGTTGTTGTACCCATTATTGATGATTTAGGTAATGATTAATTGAAGTTGTTGTAACACGTAAGGGTAGGGACTGTATTATTTTTAAATTGCAATGCTAACAGCTCAAGGGTATCGATATGGTTGGTTCCGGTCTAGTTGTTGTTGTTTCAATCGTTTTTAATAATAAATAAAAAGAAAATTTCCTTGTTATTTAAATCGAATGCTACTGTAATGTAGAAGGGATAATGCAACCTTATTGTTATTGATAATAATTAAAATGTTGGTAATGGTAATTTGTTGCAGGCTTTTCGAACATGATATGTTAATGTAATAAAAATGATGTCAATACAATTGAGTAACACGGTAGCTTGGGTTTTATTGCTAATGATTAACCTTTTTGAGATTATTGATTAGTGTGGAATGATTTATAACTATGAAAATAACAGAAACTATGTAAACCTGGAGGTGATGATTAGTATTAAATTCATGAGCAGTTGATAATAGTATAATGCTTCAATGATAAATGGGTTGAATTCCTTGGGTTGTATGATTAGGCTATGATTTAACAAATTTTCGTGGCAGTTTAATATGATGGAATAATGCTAGGATTAATTGATTAAAAATATACAATGGTGTTGTCAATTGTAGTAAAGATATGGTAGTTTTAATGTGATGGATTAGTGCTAGGTTAATTGATTAAAGATATACAATGTTCTTGTCAAATGTGGTAAAGATGGGTAGTTTTAATGTGACAGATCACTTGCAGGGTTATTGACTAAATATACCATGGTGTTGTCATTTATGAAAAAGATGTTGTAGTTGTATTTATATGGATATCACATATTGAGTAAGGTGATTGTTGTTTCTGCGAGGTCGATGTGATATAAAGGAAATGTGTTTATTAATTCATGGCGGTGTTATGGTGATAATTACTGTTACTAATAAACATATAAGCTGTAATGTCTTTGATTCAAGAGCAGTAGATTTTCTGAGTTAGCAAACAAGGGTTGTTTTTCATTATAGAGAATATTGTACTTGATTGAGAAACCTTCCATGTGTTGGGTATGTTTGTGTCGGGTGGGATATAGACACCTCCATGTATCCTTAGTATATATGTCTGTTTGTGAGATTATTTTTCTGTAAGGAATCCAGTGTCGTATCAAGAGTCTCGGGCCATTTAAAGGCAGGGTTTCCACTCTTGCGACACACCTGATGGGATTGCTAGTTTCTTCCTGAGCAGTCGGCCATGAGCCTCTCTGACCTTATCTCTCCTCGGAGCAGAGAACTAAGATTAAACGCCTTGCTTTCCTGTGCATAAATAGTAAATCTACCACTATGGATTCTTCTTTCGGTGTTCGTACTATGCATAACCCAGTATGTCGTTAAATGTTTGCAGTTACTTGTTGTGTGCCTTATGTCTTCTTATTGTGATCATCGTGGGTGCATCTTGTTAGTCGTCGGGTGGCGTCATACAATCCAGTGTGTCTGTTTATTTTTACATGAGTGCACACACCTTAAACAAAAAAAAAATTGGCACTTGTTATCAAAGTTGTTGTCATAACAAGGAGGTTCGTTACATATGGTATAAGAGCTAGTTCGACCCGCGACTTGGGATTCGCTATGGCTTCCGTGACATGATTTGATTGAGTATACTGTTGTTGATTGAGTTGATTGTGTGCATGAAGGTAATCATGGTTAGATGACACCGCGAAGGCAGACGACAGGGTGCTAGGGGAGGAGGCATGATGCCTCTAGTAGCATCCACACCTGAGGGGTCTAACCCCGAGGGAGGCGAGCAGGTTCTCGGACAGGAGCATATAGCAGTTGGAGACGTGGTCGAGATGATGAGGTCCTTTCAGCACATGTTTGAGGTACTGATCAATTGATTGGATAGAGACAAGGCCAGGGCGTCGGTACCCGCTGAGGTTCCGCCGCACACACCGACTGTCACAGGTAGAATTCACTGTGAACTTGAGAAGGTAAAATTTCCCGAGTTCTTTGGTGCCCCGGATGGCGCCGCCACCGAGGCATTGTTGGAGAATATGGCGATGTGCTTCACACTTTGCGATTATACCTCCAACATGAAGGTCTGCATGGTAGTCTTTCAATTGAAGGGGAGTGCTCTTCTATGGTGGAAGACGCTCCTGCCATAGATGAACATGGCCGTTGAAGACGTGTCATGGGAACTGTTTGAGGAACGGTTCCGAGAGAGGTACCTTTCAGAGGAATTCATTGAGCGTCAGCTCAATGAGTTCAATGCATTACGACAGGGAGGTCGTAAGGTGCCCTAGTACGAGGCACGTTTTATGGAGCTACTCCAGTATGCTCCACACCTTAACACGAAGAAACTCAAGGTCAACCGGTTCGTGTTTGGCCTTAATGGCAGCCTACGTGCAAAGGTTAGGATCTTGATGCCTCAAACCTTGCACGACACTGTCCAAAAGGCTCTCATAGCAGAGGAGGATCTTATCAGTGGGGGTTAGACCAGGACTCCAGCGAGACTAGTAGGGCAGGGTTCATCTAGTACGTTACAACATCAGACACCAGCGAGACATATAACGGGATATCATGGCTTCCAGAGGGGATCTAATTTTGCTACACCCCGACGACCGTCGCCTCCGCAGCGGACACGTTATTGAGGACCACAACACCAACACCAGCGTCGCCCGCAGTAGTAGTAGTTTAGGCCTATTCAACAGAACAGACCAGGGTTTCAGACCGGTGGGCAGTCATCTTCTATTTCGGGTACTAGGACTACTGGGCCGAAGAAGGGGTGTTGGACGTGTGGGGAGCCACACTACTATTGAGACTGTCCTGTGGAGAGGAATAGGGCGTCTGGATCAGCCAGACCCACTACAGTGGGAGATTTGGGCAAGGCCCATCGGATTCATGCAGCGGTGAATAACCGTTAGGCAGAGCACCAGTCGACTGTACTCAAGACGACAGGTACTGTCGCTGACCAGACCCTTAGTATTTTGATAGACCCAGGTGCTACTGAGAGTTTCATTTCTGGTGCAGCGCTAAAAAGGATTAAGGTAAAGGCAGTCGAACAGGATTAGTTTAGCTTCGTGGAGATGGCTTCGGGAGCCAAACAGAAGGTTGGAGGAAAGGTTACGGGTTGTTCCCTTAACCTGGGAGAGTTTGTCACGAGGGTCAACTTGTACGTCACGATCTTAGGATCTTATGATGTCGTGATTGGTATGGATTGGTTGGAATCGCATGAGGCGATACTCAACTGTAAGACAAAACGGTTGAGCTTGGTTGATGACAAAGGACAGAGACGTGTGATTGTAGGATGGAACCAGGGAGTTTCCCTGAGGTTTGTCTCTTCCTTACAATTACAAAAGAGTATGCGCAAGGGGTGCAAGCTTTATGTGATCCTTGCGCTAAACGAAAAGGGAGTGGCGGAAGGTCTAGAACACTTTTCGATGGTGAAGGAGTTTGCGGACGTGTTTCCATAGGAGTTACCTGGGATGTCGCCGGAAAGGGAATTGGAGTTTACCATAGACCTGAAACCGGGGACCGAACCGATAGCAAGAATGCCTTATCGGATGTCGACCCGAGAGTTGCAAGAGATGAAAATGAAAGTGAAAGAGTTGTTGGACCTGGGACTGATATGCCCTAGTGTGTCACCGTGGGGTGCACCAGTTATTTTCATATGAAATAAGGATGGATCATGGAGGCTTTGCATTGACTATTGTCAACTAAAGAAGGCTACGATCAAGAATCAGTATCCCTTACCCAGAATTGATGACCTGTTCGATCAAATGAAGGGTGCGACGGTGTTCTCCAAGATCGATTTGCGATCAGGGTATCACCAGTTACGGATCAAAGAGGATGACGTCCCTAAGACTGCCTTTAAGACGAGATTTGGACATTATGAGTTTACTGTTTTACTGTTTGGACTGACAAATGCCCTTGGGGTATTCATGAGTTTGATGAATGGGGTGTTCCGTGAGTACCTAGAAAAGTTCTTCCAAGTATTCATTGACGACATCTTGATCTACTCTCGGATGACAGAGGAGCATGATGAGCACTTGCGCTTGGTACTACAGTGCCTTCGAGAGCACAAATTGTATGGGAAGTTGTCCATATGCTCTATTTATCAATCAAGGATTCACTACTTAGGGCATGTCATCTCCGACGAAGGTATCATCATGGATCCAACAAAGGTTGAGGCTATTATGGAATGGCCTGCGCCGATGAATGTCACAAAAGTGCGTAGTTTTATGGGTTTAGCAGGATACTATCAACGGTTTGTTGAAGGATTTTCGAAGATAGCAAATCCGATCACAGAATTGCAGAAGAAAAACAAGAAGTTCATTTGGACCGAGAAATGCACAGAAGAATTTCAAAGGCTTAAGGAGTTGTTGACCACAACGTCGATCCTAAAGGTCCCTGACATGGACGCAGACTTCTTGGTATGCACTGATGCATCCATGGAAGGTTTAGGCAGAGTCTTGATGCAAGACGGACGAGTGATTGCTTACATTTTGAGGAAACTGAGAAGGCATGAGGAGAACTACGCGACGCATGATTTGGAGCTTTTAGCCATCGTACATGCCTTGAAGGTTTGGAGACACTACCTTGTTGGATGAAAATTTGAATTAAGGACTGATCATTGCGGACTACAACACATTTTTATGCAAAGCGACCTGAACACGCGACAACGACATTGGTCAGAATTGCTTAGCGAGTACGACTTCAAGATTACTTACATAAAGGGAACAGTGAACCGAGTGGCGGATGCCTTGAGTCAGAGGCCATGCATCTTTTTGGTGTTACCTCTTTAGACAAATCTACGTGAGAAGATTCTCACTTTACAGCGTGATGATGGCTGGTACAAAGAAGTTGAGGATTTTATTGGACAAAACACAATGATGGTACCATGATATGAGGGATTTTCTTTGATAGCGACGGGTTATTGAGGTTTAGAGGTTGGATTTACGTACTGCCAAACGACGAGTTGAGGATGTTGATCCTGAGCGAGGCTCATAGAGCGGTTTACATGGCTCACCCAGGAGTCACGAAGATGAGGGCAGACCTTAAACCCTTATTCTTTTGGAAGGGAATGAAGGCCGACATAGTCAACTTTGTGGCTAGATGTCTAGAGTGTCAGCAGGTAAAGGCTGAACATAGACACCCGACAGGATTACTTCAACCACATGCCATTCCGAAATCAAAATGGGAAGTTATTTCGATGGATTTTATTCTTGGATTGCCACTGACGGCAAGGAGACACGACTCAATTTTTGTAGTAGTAGACACTCTGACGAAGAGCGCTCACTTATTTCCTATGCATATGACATATCAGGCACCTGACATAGCAAGAGTTTTCATTAGTGAGATTGTGATGTTGCATGGCGTGCCTAAAAGGATTATATCCGATCGAGGATCGGTGTTTACTAGATGATTTTGGACAAGTTTCCAAGAGGCCTTGGGAACCCAACTTAATTTTAGTACTGCGTATCACCCAGAGACTGACGGACAGACCGAACGAATGAACCAAACCTTGGAAGACATGTTGCGCATGTACGTGATGGACTAATAGAAGCATTGGGAGGAATTCTTTCTTCTAGTAGAGTTCACTTACAACAACAGTTACCAGAGGACCATTAAGATGGCGCCTTTTGAGTTTCTTTATGGGCGACCGTGTTGGACTCCCTTGAGTTGGGATCGGCTTGAGGATAGGGTCCTGGTGGGACCAGAAGCGATCCAAGAAATGGAAGAGAAAATGAAAACCATAAGACAAAGGATTAAAGAAGCGCAGGATCGACAGAAGAGTTATGCCGATGTGCACTGAGTCGACCGTAGTTACGAGGTCGACGATCAAGTCTTCTTGTAGGTTAAACCACATAAGAGTTCGATCAAGTTTGGAAAGGGAGCTAAAATCTCTCCTAGGTTCGTGGGACCTTTCGAGATTGTGGAGAGAAAGGGGCCCGTGGCCTATCGACTAGCCTTGCCTAATTCTTTGAGGCGTATGCACGATGTTTTTCA
>ML779325.1:397035-435291 GCA_009831015.1 Picea engelmannii
TGCTAATTGGGTTGATTTATTTACTGTGATATTTCATTGATTTGATGATTTGATGATTGACATGTTCTGACACGATTGTTGATGATGCAGGCTGACGATAGCTTGTCGACCAGACTCACATATGGAGTAAAGGGGCCACACACGATTTCTAGAGAGGTTGAGGGAGAGGTGTGGACAACATCCCTGCCACAGCCTACTAGCACTCCCGTCGTGGCTCGAACTGTAGGTTAACGATTACCTAGTTCGAGAGGATCCACGATGCCGTGAGGGAAGACTGCGATAGTCGCTCACGATGATTCTAAGGGGCGTGCAATAAGGCGGGGGACTTATTCCTTAGAGCCCTTAGTCTCCCACAAGTTCACCTGGCGGAGTGTTGACTCCAGGGGTTATAGATGTCTACCAATCAGTCAAGTCGACGAGTGGCACCCTTGGAGCACGTGGTGCATCCTGAAGGGCACACCGCGCAAAAGAAACACAAGAAGCGAGTGACACCCTTGGAGCATGTGGTGCATCCTGAAGGGCACGTTGCGCAAAAGAAATGAACGAGGCGAGTGGTACCCTTGGAGCACGTAGTGCATCCTGAAGGGCACGTCGCACTAATGATGAGGAAGAAATAAACCTAGATGGCCCTAAGACATTAACACCTTAAGAAATCCTTAAAAAAATCCCCTAACCAAATGTCACCAATTCAGAATATGAGTCCTAAGTCAAAAACTTTTATAAGGTAAAAATTTTAGTCTAACCTTAAAAAAAAGGGGGCCCTAAGAATAAAATAAAAAAAAAAAAAAAGAAGGAAAGAAAGGGAATAATAAAAATAGGGAAATGAGCCTTTTAATAAATTTAAAGAAAATAATTTTGGAGAAACGTGGGGGATGAGTGACACTTGTAAGACGAAGAATTTTTAGAGGGTTTTCATTAAAACTTAAATTAAACATGATTTAGGGCAAGGGTGGGTCTGAAAACTCTATAAAAGAAAGGGAATATGAGGAAGAAGAGGATGGGATGATAGCGTATCGTTACACTGCAGAATTGTGACTTGACTGATTGCTTGTGAGGAGTTGGTATTTTCTTAGCTGGTATTGGAGTGATAGCTCAGCCTTGCGAGGCGAGCTGGGAAGCTAGACTTACCCTCTGGATCTTGTGTGGCCCCTTTGCGGCTCGGGGGGTTACGGGGGAAGCAGAGTACCCCTAGCGATTGGCTGGGAGGTATCGGTGTAGTCTCTACGGTCGACGAGCGGGAGCGGCGCGGAGCAGGATCGGCACGGAGCGCGAACGTCATCGCGGCGGGCTATAAGGCGACGGTATGCTCATTTATTTAGTAGAGTGGAATGATTAGTTATTTACTTCATCGATTATAAGGGTACTGTTGTAAAAACGTTAATTCTGCTATTGTAACTCGATAAGGGAAGAAACTAGATTAAATTATATTTCACCTATTGCATTTTGTATCTTTCAATGTCTATCACTATGGTTGTTTTGGCAGTCGATGTCATGTGCTAGTTGTGTGTTTCTATCTTGAAATTTTGTTGTTCCATGCACCTCTAGTGGAATCCTCACAGTGGTTGTTGATTTTTTTTGAGTATCCAAAAAACCCTTTCTTTTTCAACGTTGTTATCTACCCTCTACAATTTCCTTCAGTTATCATTTTGTTTTATTCACCTTGCAGAGTCACATAACTATCCTGCATTAGTTAAACCGTTTCATCCTTTGTGTCTCCTTGGCTTGGAGAATTCTTGTGGCGTGCGGTGATTCCCTTGCTGCCTATGTTAACCCTTTGAATTTCCACCTGTAGCGCATTGGGAGTGTTGACCCATCTTTCTACTCGTTTCTAGCAGAACATTTAAGTGCAATCTATCATTCCCGGGCATTAGCGGTTATGACATTCGTTATACCCAATGGTACTGCTGTATATTGACAGAGACGTATAATGGCAGTGGATATTGGGCAACGAAAATATGTTGGGCGATTTACCTTCCTTACACTAGTTAAATTTTGTTTCGAATGGAGCCTTGCGTCAAGGTTAAGTGAATGGCAAAGGGCGGTTTTTAATTGATGATGACAATTCAATTCTGTTTTAGTACAGAGTTTGTGTGAAGGGATACCTAAAACGCAATAGTGTGTAATCAATTTTTGGCAGTTCAGTTTTGTTTTAGAACAGAGAATTGAGTCATGGGTTGTGGTTTTTCCTGTAGCGTTCATCTGGTTTACTACCTTTGCATTTTTCGTTTAGATTCAAAAAGAAAAAATTTCACGTGTAGGGTAGGTGGGTGCTTTTGTTTATGCATTTCATTTTAATTCAATCGTTCTATTTCCGTGCTTGGACTGGGTGCGATTCTTCCTAGCTTGATTTGTGAGCGGTTGAGGAATGACGGGCATGGGTACCATGTTGGGATGTGTGAATGCTCATGCTGGAAGACTCGAAGGTTTCCCATGCTCTGACGTTCCTTGAAGCCTTCTCCGGATTCCGAGATGCTTGGCGTTGTTGAGGCAATGTCGTGTTTTAAAAATTGTTATGATGAGTGACAGATGTAGTTCGTTTGTATCACTGTAGATATTTAATGATGGCTGGGGGCATTTTTCATATGTGACTGTGGGCGTTGGATTGTAATGTGGGCATCCTCATTTTCCCCTTGCCTGGAGGTTGCCGACGCAACAGCTCTGCGTTTATCTTTTGTTGATTTCTTGCCAGTGTTCTCCGGTGATGGGCGTGTCAATCCAAACCTTGGTTGTTGTGCACCCTGCACCCTGGTTAGTGCAATTATGTCTCCACCTACGGGCGTCGACTGTAAACCTTACATTTTTAATTCTTACCGCAAAATTTGGCTGGTGCGATATTTTAGATAACCATTCATTCAATCCACCTGCACAGGTCCTGACTTCACTTTTGGGTTTTCGGCAAGTGTTAATCTAATATATACCTGTTATATCTTCTGCATTGCTTTTCATGGAAGGGTTATGTGGCTAATAATTTTGGTTGTTGCAAAGTTCTGACATATTTCTTCTAACCTTTTCTATATATTTACCATTTCCTTCTCATGCCTATGTTTTTCTTTAATATAATGGTGGGTGGTCGCCAGGAGTTGGTGGTTTACAGCGTGGTCATTAAATGATTGTATTGTTTCCTCGTTTTTGTCTTTTTAATTCTGACGATTGCCCTTAATTCTTAGCTGCTCCTTTAAATTGCCACTAAAAATCTCAACGGTGTTATTAAGGCATGTTGTTGGGTGACAGAGTTGTTGTTTTTACTTTTCGTAAGGGTTTAGTTGTTGTACCCATTATTGACGATTTAGGTAATGATTAAATGAAGTTGTTGTAACCCGTAAGGGTAGGGACTGTAACAGCTCAAGGGTATCGATATGGTTGGTTTCGGTCTGGTTGTTGTAGTTTCAATCGTTTTTAATAATAAATAAAAAGAAAATTTCCTTGTTATTTAAATTGAATGCTACTGTAATGTAGAAGGGATAATGCAGCCTTATTGTTATTGATAATAATTAAAATGTTGGTAATGGTAATTTGTTGCAGGCTTTTCGAACATGATATGTTAATGTAATAAAAATGATGTCAATACAATTGAGTAACACGGTAGCTTGGGTTTTATTGCTAATGATTAACATTTTTGAGATTATTGATTAGTGTGGAATGATTTATAACTATGAAAATAACATAAACTATGTAAACATGGAGGTGATGATTAGTATTAAATTCATGAGCGGATGATAATAGTATAATGCTTCAATGATAAATGGGTTGAATTCCTTGGGTTGTATGATTAGGTTATGATTTAACAAATTTCCGTGGCAGTTTAATATGATGGAATAATGCTAGGATTAATTGATTAAAAATATACAATGGTGTTGTCAATTGTGGTAAAGATATGGTAGTTTTAATGTGATGGATTAGTGCTAGGTTAATTGATTAAAGATATACAATGTTCTTGTCAAATGTGGTAAAGATGGGTAGTTTTAATGTGACGGATAACTTGTAGGGTTATTGATTAAATATACCATGGTGTTGTCATTTATGAAAAAGATGTTGTAGTTGTATTTATATGGATATCACATATTGAGTAAGGTGATTGTTGTTTCTGCGAGGTCGTTGTGATATAAAGGAAATGTGTTTATTAATTCATGGCGGTGTTATGGTGATCATTACTGTTACTAATAAACATATAAGGTGTAATGTCTTTGATTCAAGAGCAGTAGATTTTTTGAGTTAGCAAACGAGGGTTGTTGTTCATTATAGAGAATATTGTACTTGATTGAGAAACCTTCCATGTGTTGGGTTTGTTTGTGTCGGGTGGGATACAGACACCTCCATGTAGCCTTATTATATATGTCTGTGTGTGAGATTATTTTTGTGTAAGGAATCTAGTGCCGAATCAAGAGTCTCGGGCCCTTTAAAGGCAGGGTTTCCACTCTTGCGACACACCTGAGGGGATTGCTAGTTTTTGGCTGAGCAGTTGGCCAGGAGCCTATCTGACCTTCTCTCTCCCCAGAGAAGAGAACTAAGATTAAATGCCCTGCTTTCCTGTGTAGAAATAGTAAATATACCACTATGGATTCTTCTTTCGGTGTTCGTACTGTGCATAACCCAGTATGTCGTTAAATGTTTGCAGTTACTTGTTGTGTTCCTTATGTATTCTTATTGTGATCATCGTGGGTGTGTCTTGTTAGTTTTTGGGTGGCGTCATAGAGTCCAGTGTGTCTGTTTCTTTTTACATGAGCACACACACCTTAAACAAAAAAAAATTTGGCACCTGTTATCAGAGTTGTTGTCGTAATGAGGAGGTTCGTTACACAATTGAATATACAACTGAATGCTATGAAATTTATAGGATTTGAGGAATATGAGCACGTATATAAAGTGATGCAATATGCACCAAGATGAAACTATTTAGACCTAATTTTAAAAAATTACTAACGGGGATTAACAATTGGAACCATATTCATTGTTAGTTGGTACAATGAATTCAATATTTGAGTGTTTGGGGGGAATGTATTATTACAAGTCCAATATCATTCATGCAAGCTCTGTCATCTATAACTACAACTCCTAAGTGTTTTGTATGACTACAACTCCACGTACAATCTAGTAAGTTGAATTTAAATGTATCTTGTACAACATGATTTTAATGTTTTTATTATTATTTTAGATATTAAATTGTTATCATTTTATATTATTATGGAACTTTGATTCATTAGTTAAACTCGAACTTTTTCCATGCAAATTTTGATTTTGATTTTTAATGTCCTTTATAACTATACTTTTAAATACATTAATTTTAAAATATTTGTAATAATGCAATTAAAAAATATACTTAGAGGTTTTATAAAGAAAAAATGATCTTAATAACTACCATCATCATTATAAAATTACATTTGTACAAGAGAGGAGTCTTAAATTAATAATTTATCATTTAAATATACATATAGATGTTAGGTGAAGTATGTATCATATATATAAAAATCATATTTATAAATCTCATGTTAAATGTGAAGCACACTTTGTGGCTATGCTCCTGTTGAGTTTGAATCTTTGTTGTTCCTAGTGACATAGTCAAACTTAATCAAGAGTGTTCCATGTTGATTTGGTCATATTTACCAATAATTTCTTGCTAAATTATTCATAATAGAAAATCATTTTAATAAATGAGATAAATCATTAGCCCTTATTACATATTTTGATTCCTTCAAGAGAATTGAACCCACAAATATCTCTCTTTATTTAGAGTTTTGAAGCAGAGATGTAACATGTAGCTCAAGAAGTATTCTTACCAACTGAAGGGAGAGTCAAGACTAGAAATATAAGAGAAGTCGCCATTGATAAAAAAAAACCTTGGGGTTTTTTTGATGAAGCCTCCCAAAATTATAGATGTGGGGAGGAGGGATTTCACACTTCTCAGACTCACACTACTACACTTTGACTTCTAGCTTGGGAGAAGGAACAAACAATTATGCAGAACTAATGAGACTCAAACTACTCATGGCCTTTGCACTTGAACATAATTGTAATGTGATAACAGTTTATGGAGACTCAAAAAATGTGATAAACTGGATTAATGGTTTTCAAAGATGCACAAATATCAGACTTGCTAATATTGTGGAAGACATAAAATCACTATAGATGGTTTTTTATTCTTTTACCTGCCATCATGTGTACAGGGAAAGAAATGAAGAGGCGGACCAGGCTTCGAAAGAAAGCTCACACATGGAATTGGGCCACTGGAATATTTCAGAGTTCTTAAATGATCACTTTCAGGAACAACAAACAACTTTCATGTGAACATTGGATACTTTTTGGACTGGACAACTATATGCAGCAAAACATTTTGCAAATTTTGTAAAATACTAACAGATTTGAACACAGAACTATAAAAGGAAAGACTTCAATGAGCTTTGAAGCAGATACATAGACATACAAATTATATGAATACACTCTAGAAGTGTATCTACAAAATGTACTTTTGATCACAACTAATGATATAAAATTATGCTCTTTTCCTTGGAATGAAAAAGCTCATGAAGTATTAATATAGTCTTGAAATCTAAATGATTAGTAATT
Organism: Picea engelmannii; assembly: GCA_009831015.1. NCBI lineage: Eukaryota > Viridiplantae > Streptophyta > Pinopsida > Pinales > Pinaceae > Picea > Picea engelmannii. Next base: position 403,597 of record ML779325.1, read on the forward strand.
ATATCAAACATTTTTTAGAATTTCAAAATAAAGTATAAATTTCATCTAAAAGAAATTTTTTTTTTTCATCTATAATTTTATCAATCCTTATAGAATTTTCCCTCCCATAAATGTTAATAAAAAAATTCAAATTCAATAGTGATATGAATATTAATAAAGAATTTCAACCTCATTCAAGTATCTATGAACCATGATTTTGAATTTCAATAATATATCCATGGACCATGAATTTCAAGGGGGCAATTAGATAATATCATAATACTTAGGAAATAATGCTTATTGGAGATCTTTTGTAACGCCCCATATTTTGGCCTTAGGTATTTAGAACTTTGATTTTTCTAATCTTAGTAATTCATTGCTTAACAACTATTTGGACTCAACAATGTTTATATAGACATCTGAAAAGTGTACAACTTGACCTATTTATGTGTTGCATACTATTATTTTCATTGTTATATTCTCATGATGATGATAACTCATTGATTTGTTTAAACATGCAAATTAAGTTATGGAATTTAGGTACATGGATATTGACTCAAAATTGTGTTGTGAATCCATAACAGATGCAAGCCATGATTAAAATAAACATAGATTTCTTAATTGAACGCCAATACATATATGGTTTCTTATATGAAATTATGATGTATATACATAGATATGAGTTATTGGTGAACTAACCTACAGGTTGATGAGCTATGTGATAGCCAGATGACTACAATGATGAGGTAACATGGATGTCGTACACATCAAGATGATTGTGTATGTTATAAGTCATAAATTTATGATTCAAAATATTGCTATGATTTGTGGTAAGTGTGGTTTTGACAAGACACACAAATTTTCTAGAGTGGTTGTTTGATGACGTGACTCTACGAATAGTAGTTGCACAATAGTGCTTGATGTAGAGTTTTTACCCTAGTTATATAAGGAGGGGTGGAGGTATTTCCCACCATTTATCCTCTGAAATCTAGAGTCGTGGGAGGGTTATGTGAAGTCACACTCACCTAGATGTGTGATGACGACTGCTAGTTGTGTTGACCCAAGTTCTATGAGGAGGGGTGGAGGTATTTCCCACCATTTATCCTCCAAAACCTAGAGTCGTGGGAGGGTTGTGTGAAGTCACGCTCCCCTAGAGGTGTGATGGCAACTTCTAGTTTCCTGTTGGGGAAGCTTGGTCGAGATATATGACACTTCGTCTTATGGGTTTTATGTGGATTTAGGTCAATATAGTTGACGCTCCAACTTAGTCCAACAAAGGAAAGGATAGGATGGAAGATGGAAGTAGGTTAGGAAGGAAGGATTCTTCGATGTTAGTAGATAATATTGATCGGGGATTATAGATGCCACTATTGTTTAATCATTTGGTTCCTACCATGTTTAAATCCTCTTTGATTTCCTATTGATATTTTAAGTGTGATAATGAGTTATTGATGAATTGGTGTAATTTTGTTCGTTAAGATTATTAAATGATGCATTACTTGATCTATTGTCCTACATGTCTTGGTGATCATATAGGAACTATGCACTAGAGGCAATGGTTGTTAATCATTAGTACGTACATGAGATATGTGTCCGCTAGCTACGCATGCATACCCTACCCATGCACACTAGTACAATTAATTAATGTATTATCTATTAAAGTAAATTATTAACTATTTAATTGAATGTTTATTGAATATGTAAATTATATTGCATACAAAATATCTAGAAGCATTAAATACCTTCTTGACTTTGATATATGGTGGGCATGATGAATTAAATGAGCATGATGGAGTGTTATGTACATTTTTGGGAAAATTTTCAAATTACATTTATTAGCTAGCATGAGAAGAAATACTTTTCATTTTATTTATTGTTGTTTAATTCAAGTCATTTATATTTTCTTTTTATTTTAATCTTTTCCCAAAAATCTAGATAATGGAGTTTGATGGATAATAATGAGGGTGGTTGAGGGGACTTTGAGAAGGGTGTATGGAAACTTGATAAATAGGGAGGAGAAGTGGTGAGGAAGGGAGGATTGGGAGGTTTGAGCATGATGAGAGGTTGTGAAATCTTTGGAAGATATATTTCTTATGATGGTTTTCTTTGAGAAATTGTTGTTTGTTGTTCTTGGAGTCACGGGCACAGAGGGCCAAGAAATCAAAAGGTTTCTTAGAGATAGGAAGCTAGCTAGGCTCCTATTTGGCTGAGAGGATTTTGTTGTTTCACTCTGGGAAAGCGGGAAAAGAATGCTTGGAAGCCCCTAGGACTACATTACAATTCATGAGCTTCAATAAACTAAGGAAGAGGTATTTTTTAGTGGTATTTGTTGATGATATTTTGTATACACTTTTTTTTTAAGTTGCAAATCTTAGAGTTAACCTAGTACTTATTTCATCATGCTATTTAGATTTATCATTGAGAAAATGTAGAAGAATTGTGTAAATGAAATGAAATTATGTTAATGTAACGATCCTCCTCGTTACACTGACAAACCTCTTATAACAAGTGAATTTTTTTTTTTTGTGTGTGTGTGTACAAAGGTAACAAGACATTATATTCTGCGCTGCCACATGATGATGAATCATGATGCATGCAACTGCGATATCAACCTAATGATCTAAGACGCACATCAACATCTGCCAGCAGAGAACAATAATCAATCGACAAAGTAATAAGACTGACTACCCATAGGTCCTACCCTGCAATGGTTAGGACCTCCAAGACACATAAGCTACGCTCAAGACCAGGTTCCCATCTATTTTAACCATTAAAGGTCTCAGAGCTGGCAACTATTTTGAGGAACATGGAGGTGTCTACAACCCGCCCGACACAATCTAGACCAACTAAATATGATAAGAAAATAACATCAACAATGATCAGTGTGTGATAGTGTTCCTTGAATCAGTCATACATCACACAACCCAGGGTACAAGAGCATTCGATGACTAATCCATTTAAATATAATTTAGTAAGAGAATAATACAGGAAGAATAACAAGAAACACACAAGCATACCACAACCTTTGAATTGATATAATCTATTCTAATCATGATTAGTAACTTGTTAATGATCAGGTTCATTCCGATCTAGCATCACTTATCAAATGGTTCAACTCATGAAATAAGTACAACTCCTATGAAACTCACTAAGTATCATAAGGAAATGAATTACATCACTTAAGTGACAAATTAAGAATTCAACACCATTTAACATATCCATTTCTCTCAAGGTAATTATAAAAGATCAACTTAATGAACGATTAAAGGAAGTAAAAGCCACGTATACATCAATTAAAGAATTAAATGATCAACACCTATTAACAATATATATAAGACTTTAATACTAAATTACATCACCTATTACAAGGTGCCATAAGGTGGTCCCCATCCTTTAAGTAGTATATAAGATTTCAATGCCTCCTTACACGTCCATTTATAAGGTACAAGGATTTAATCATAAAGAGAAATAAGGAAAGATCCCAAGCTACCTTGCAATCCATAAAAGAACCATAAGAAGATCAATCCAAATTAGGAGTGGATTAAGAAAATTTATATGCTATCTTACATCTGTATATAAGGATTTTGTTTTTAAGGAAGAAATGCATCCTTTTTAAGTAATGAAAACTAAGAACTCAAGTTGACTCATTATTCCATTTAAAGAATTAAGAATTGTGTGAGTTGGATCCATCTTGAAAGCCTATTTACATTCCAATATCACAACAGGTTTCAATATGAAGAATTCTAATATATCTTTATATATGAAATATCAATATAAATCAAATAATAATAATAAAGTACATTATAAATCAAAATAATAATAATAAAGTATTTTTAAACATAGATTAACCACCTTTGCTTAAATGTGTTTTTGATAATATAATATATCTATAAATTCAGACAAATAAATAAAAACATTGTTTGTTGAAACAAATATAAGAATTGGATGCATTTTATTTTATAATTTGATTTAAGCACCCTCAAACTCATTAAGTGTCAAGAAAATTAATCTCCACCACAATTGATTTCGCTTGCACTTATTTCATAGAGAAATCAATGTATTTAAAATATTCAGAAAATTGTAGAGCATTGTGAAACTTATAAAATCTGCAACAATAATCTTGTCATGTCCCTTTTTTTTTTCATTTGGTGACTTCAATAGAAAATCAAAACAATACTAGTGGCATAGAGGAAGCATATCAATATCTTTCATGTGAACCCAAATTAAAATCAGAATGTCAATACTGACCCATAAAAAGGAAATGCCACCCCACAGACCAAAACAGACCAAACCATGCACGCCTGAGTTTAGCATTAACTAATTTGATCACAGTTGTTGTCATTACTAAAACAAAAAAGGGTGGAATGTGCACAACACTAAAGAGCCATTATGACACTGTCAGGTAGGGTAAAATGCACAAGTCATAGCACAGAGATGTAGGAAATAAATAATTAGAAAAAAGGGGTAAAACACTAACAGTTGCGGGTTCGAATGGTTCTGTGTATCCTCCACAAAATCGTAGAGATATACAACACCAAAACGCAGACATTAGTGGTTGAAAATCATGTGGGTATCCTCGCCAATCAAAGAGAATACAAACAACAAAAATTTGCAGAGTTTATGTGGTCGAAATGCGTGGGTATCCTCCCCAATCATAGAGAATACAAAAAATAAAAATTTGCAGAGTTTATGTGGTCGAATCTCCATGGGTATCCTCCCCATCACCAAGAATACAAAAAACAAAAATTTGTAAAGTTTATGTGGTCGAATCTGCGTGGGTATCCTCCCCATTGCCGAGAATACAAAAAACAAAAATTTGCAGAGTTTATGTGGTCAAATCCGTGTGGGTATTAGATATTGGGCCAACGTTCATCAATGCCAAATGACCACACCAAGCATACAACTGAGGACAAGCACACGTATCAAGCACCATGTGCCAAGGTGCCAAGGGAGAACTCGGGTGGAGGCATAGTAGTGCACAGGAAACACAACCCAAAAACGCAAGATTTAACTCCACCCAATTGCTTGGAATTACCACCCAAAAAATGCAAAGATATACAAACAAAAACGCAGAGAAGGGTGTTGAAACACAGTCAACGAATTAAAGCGGATAAAAAAAAAAAATTGTTGGTACAATCGCTATCAATCAATATGACTGTTTTTTTCTTTTCTTAAATACAAATGTTGGTGGTACATCTACGACTTGCAGTCCCCAAAAAGACTAACAACAGAGCCGATCGGATAAATCCACAATGTTGTTATGATTTTCTCCAACAGTGGCATCTACAATTTAGGATAATGTTATCTAAATATAAGGTCCATAAATATAAATGGTGAATATGCAGATAACGCATAAAAATGTTATCTGGAACGCTATCATAAAGAAATAGATTAGAGCCTAGGATGATAGGTTGGCAATTTGAAAAGTGAGAAAACCAAGGGTAAGTTCGTCGGGTATTTTCGTCAACGAAAGACATTAAAATGCTGAGGATAAGATTTGGTTGCAGAAGGGGTAACCATATGTAAAGGCAAACCAGTGCTATAATGTGCAATGACCATCAACCAACCAAAGAAAATCAATAGAAGTAGTTGTTTAATGCTATGGATGTGATAGATAAAGTATAAATTAATTTTTGTTTCATCCGTTACCGAATTACAACAACTGGGTTAACGTTTTTACAACAATACAATTATAATCACCGAAGTAAATAAAAATGCATTCTACTCTACCCAATTAAAAGAGAATACCATTTCCTTATCTCCCGCCTCGAATGACGTCTCACTCTCCATGCTGCTCCCGCTCGCCGACCACCGAGACTACACCGGTACCTCCTAGCCAATCGCTAGGGGTACTCTGCTTCCCCCTTAGCCTCATGAGTTGCAAAGGGGCCACACACTATCCAGATGGTACGTCTAGCTCCCATCTCGCCTCGCAAGGCCGAGCTACCAGTCCTATCCGAGCTGGGAAAACCCAACTCCCCACAAGTAATCAGTCAAGTCACAAATCTAGCAACATAACGTTATGCTAACAATCGATCCCCCTTTTCCTTCTCCTCTCTCTTTTTTATAGAATTTTAGAAATTCCATTCTTTCCCTAATTTCATTTAATTTAAGTTTTAATAAAAATCTTCTAATAATTCTCCTTCGTACAAGTGTCGTCCATCCCCCACTTTCCCCCAATAAATATTTTCTTTAAATTAATAATTGTTTCAATTCCCTCACCCACCTAGAGTTGCTCCTAAATTTACTCCTAGGTGTTCCTAGATTCCCTTACAGGTTTAAATACTTTTCCTAAAATGAAGTTGCTAATTTAGTTCAATTTAGAAGGTTCTTAATTGCAGATTCTTTACCATGTTGACCTCGCTTTTTACCATAAGTTCCCCTCTTTCCCTTATTATGTTTTCTACATTCCTTAGTTTCCTAATTTTTATTATTCCCTTCTTTCCCCTTTTTATTAGAGCCAAAATGGCAGTTGCGCTATTTACTCTTTTCCTTTTATTATTAATTTAATATCTTTTTACACTTTCACAAGTTAAATAATTTATTTCTTATTTACCTTTGATATCCGCAGATTTTATTTAAGCTCTTACTCTCTTCATTTTACCCAAAAATTTATGAAGTCCACAACTATTACTTAAGTTGTTTTTAGTTTAAAATTTATTATTTTATTTTTATAAGGTATTTTTCTTAAGGGTAGACAAAATTTTACCCCTAGAGAAGTTTTAGACTTAGAACTTAGATTCTGAACTGGGCAACATTCATTTAGGGAAGTTATTTTGTTTTTAAATTCTTAACGTGTTAATTTTCTTAGGGACGTCTAGGTTTGTTCCTTTATCCCCATCATCGCGACATGCCCTTCAGGACACACTACGTGCTCCAAGGGTGTCATTCGCCTCTTGTCTTTCTTTTGCAAAACATGCCCTTCAGGATGCACCACATGCTCCAAGGGTTCCACTTGCCTCTTGAGTGATTGGTAGACATCAATAACCCCTGGAGTCAATACTCTGTTGGGTGAAATTGTGGGAGACTAAGGACTTCTAATGAATAAGGCCCCCACCTTATTGCATTCCCCTTAGAGTCATCGTGAGTGACTGTCGCGGTCTTCCCTCACAACATCATGGATCCTCTCGAACCAGGTAATCATTAACCTATAGTTCAAGCCACGACAAGAGTGTTAGTAGGTTGTGGCAGGGATGATGTCCACACCTCTCCCTCAACCTCTTTGGTAATCGTGTGTGGCCCCTTTACTCCATATGTGAGTTTGGTCGAAAAGCTATCGTCAGCCTGCATCATCAACAATCATGTCAAAACATGTCCACATCATATCATCTAATCAAACGTACTAAAATCACAATAAAAAAATCAAACCCCAATATCACACTCCCTGAATCGATCTAGAGTCCAAGGGGTTTCGTCGATGCCTCTGCATCCTCAAGGTCCAAAACCCTACACACTCAATAAAACCGAGTCAATAGCACCTGTCTATGTCAATGCAGTAAATATCATGTCATCTATCAGAGCACATCATAATAAAGGACAAATGTTTTAATATCATAATAGTCCAGATCACTTGTGAGCAAGTGTCCTCAAAGAATAAGTCCTCTCAGTGCACTAGAGCGGGATGTTACATACATCCCCTCTTGGTATAAACTTTGTCCTGAAGTTTCATAGCATAAATGCCGAAATAAATGTATCACAGTATCACAAGTCTATCTATCAAACAAAAATGGAAACTGTTGGCGCATATCATATGCGTCCTCCCAGGTCGCCAAGTGTGGACTATAATTGTCCCACTGGACCTTGACCTAATCTACTGTTCGACGTCGTAACTGTCAAACGCGATGATCTAAGATGCGGACTGGCTCAGTCATGAGCACTCCCTCATCTGATACCTGCAAGGAACTCATGTCAATAACATGCGTAGGATCATTGATATAGTGTCTCAAAATAGATACATGAAAAAAATCGTGCATACGCCTCAAGGAATCAGGCAAGGCTAGTCGATAGGCCACGGGCCCCTTTCTCTCCACAATATTGAAAGGTCCCACGAACCTAGGAGAGATTTTATCTCCCTTTCCAAACTTGATTGAACTCTTATGCGGTTTAACCCACAAGAAGACTCAATCACCGACCTCGTAACTACGGTCGACTCGGTGAGCATCGACATAACTCTTTTGTCGATCCTGCGCTTCTTTAATCCTTTGGCTTATGGTTTTCATTTTCTATTCCATTTCTTGGATTTCTTCTGGTCCCACCATGACCCTATCCTCAAGCCGATCCCAACTCAAGGGCGTCCGACATAGTCGCCCATAAAGAAAATCAAAAGGCGCCATTTTAATGGTGCTCTAGTAACTATTGTTGTAAGCGAACTCTACTAGAGGCAAGAATTATTCCCAACACTTTTGTTGGTCCATTACGTACATCCGCAACATGTCCTCCAAGTTTTGGTTCTTTCGTTCAGTCTGTCCGTCAGTCTCTGGGTGATACGCAGTACTAAAGTTAAGTTGGGTTCCCAAGGCCTCTTGGAAAATCATCCAAAGTCGTCCAGTACACACCGATCCTTGATCGGATATAATCCTCTTAGGAACGCCATGTAGCCTCACAATCTCACTGATGAAAACTCTAGCAATGTCAGGTGCCTGATACATCATACGCACAGGAATAAAGTGAGGACTCTTCGTCAGAGTGTCTACTACTACGAAAATTGAGTCATGTCTCCTTGCCGTCAGTGGCAATCCAACAATAAAATCCATCGAAATGACCTCCCATTTCAATTCCAGAATGGCATGTGGTTGTAGTAATCCTGTTGGGTGTCTATGTTCATCCTTTACCTGCTAACACTCCAGACACTTGGCCACATAGTTAACTATGTCGGCCTTCATTCCCCTCCAAAAGAATAAGGGTTTAAGATCTGCCCTCGTCTTCATGACTCCCAGGTGCGCCATGTAAACTTGTTTATGAGCCTCACTTAGGATCAACATCCTCAACTCGTCATTTGGAAGTACGTAAATCCGACCTTTAAACCTCAATAACCCATCTCTATCAAAATAAAATCCCTCATATCATGGTACCATCATTGTGTTTTGTCCGACAAAACCCTCGACCTCTTTTTACTAGTCGTCATCACGCTGTAAAGTTAGAATATTTTCACGTAGATTCATCTGAAGAGGCAACATCGAACATATGCGTGGCCTCCAAATCAAAGCATCTGCCACTCGGTTCGTTGTTCCCTTTATGTAAGTAATCTCAAAGTCGTACTCGCTAAGCACTTCTGACCAACGCCGTTGCCGCGCGTTCAGGTTGCTTTGTGTAAAAATTTGTTGTAGTCCACAATGATCCATCTTTAGTTCAAATTTTTGACCAACAAGGTAGTGTCTCCAAACCTTCAAGGCATATACAATGGCTAATAACTCCAAATCATGCCTCGCGTAGTTCTCCTCATGCCTTCTCAGTTCCCTTGAAATGTAAGCAATCATCCGTCCTTCTTCCATCAAGACTCCGCCTAAACCTTCCTTGGATGCATCTATGCATACCAAGAAGTCTGCGTCCATGTCAGGGACCTGTAGTATCGACGTTGTTGTTAACAACTCCTTAAGCCTTCGAAATGTTTCCACACATTTCTCGGTCCAAACAAACTTCTTGTTTTTCTTCTTCAATTCTGTGATTGGATTTGGTATCTTCGAAAATACCTTGACAAACCGTCGATAGTATCTTGCTAAACCCATAAAGCTATGCACTTCTGTGACATTCGTCGGCACAAGCCATTCCATAATAGCCTCGACCTTGGTTGGATCCACGGTGATACCTTTACCGGAGATGACATGCCCTAAGTAGTGAATCCTCGATTGATAAAAAGAGCATTTGGACAACTTCCTATACAATTTGTGCTCTCGCAGACACTGTAGTACCAAGCGCAAGTGATTTTCATGCTCCTTTTTCATACAAGAGTAAATCAAAATATCGTCAATGAACCCTTAGACGAAATTGTCCAAGTACTCGTGGAACACCCCGTTCATCAAACTCATAAATACTCTTGGGGATTTTGTCAGTCCAAACGGTAAAAAAGTAAACTCGTAATGTCCAAACCTCGTCTTAAAGGTGGTCTTAGGGATGTCATCCTCCTTGATCCACAACTGGTGATACCCTGATCACAAATCAATCTTGCAGAACACCGTTACACCCTTCATTTGATCGAACAGATCATCAATTCTCGACAAGGGATACTGATTCTTGATCGTGGCCTTGTTCAGTTGATGGTAGTCAATGCAAAGCCTCCATGATCCATCCTTCTTTCGTATGAAAATAACCGGCACACCCCACGGTGAAACACTAGGACGTATCAGTCCAAGGTCTAGCAACTCCTTTGGTTGCATTTTCAACTCTTGCAACTCAAGGGTTGACATCCAATAAGGAGTTCTGGCTATTAGTTCGGTCCCCATTTTTAGGTCTGTGGTAAAATCCAATTCCCTTTCCAGCGACATCCCAGGTGACTCCTCTGGAAATATGTCTACAAATTCCTTCACCACTGGAAGGTGTTCTAGACCTTCCGCTACTCCCTTCTCGTTTAGCGCAAGGATCGCATACAACTTGCACCCCTTGCGCATACTCTTCCATAACTGTAAGGAAGAGACAAACCTTAGGGAAACTCCCTAGTTCTGTCCTACAATCACATGTCTCTATCCCTCGTCATCGACCAAGCTCAACCATTTTGTCTTACAGTTGAGTATCGCCTCATGCGATTCCAACCAATCCATACCAATCACGACATCAAAAGATCCTAATATTGTGACGTACAAGTTGGCCCTCGTGACAAACTCTCCCAGGTTAAGGGTACAGCCCGTAACCTTTCCTCCAACTTTCTGTTTGGCTCCCAAAGCCATCTCTATGAAGCTAAACTCGTCCTGTTCAAATTCCTTTACCTTAATCCTTTTTAGCACTGCACCATAAATGAAACTCTTAGTAGCACTGGGATCTATCAAAATACTAAGGGTCTGGTCAGTGAAAGTACCTATTGTCTCGACCACAGTCAATTGGTGCTCTGCCTCACGGTTATTCACCATTGCATGAATCCGATGGGCCTTGCCCATATCTCCCACTATAGTGGGTCTGGCTGGTCTGAACGCTCTGGTCCTCTCCACAGGACAGTCGCATTGGTAGTGTGGCTCCCCATATGTCCAACACCCCTTCTTCGACACAGTAGTCCTGGTACCCGAAGTAGAAGATGACGGCCCACTGGCCTGGAACCCTAGTTTGTTCTGTTGAATAAGCCTAAACTATTGCTGTTGCGGGCGACGCTGCTACTAATGCGGTTGTCCCCGATAAGGTGTTCGCTGCTGAGGTGACGGTCACCAGGGTGTAGTGAAAGTGGATCCCCTCTGAAATCCACGATTTCCAGACATATGTCTCGCTGATGTCTGGTGTTGCTGTGTTCCAGATGAAACCTGCCATGTTGGTCTCGCTGGAGTCCTGGTCTGACCCCCACTGATAAGCTCCTCCTCTGCTATGAGGTCCTTTTGGATGGCATCATGCAAGGTTTGAAGCATCAAAATCCTAACCTTTACATGCAGGTTGTCGTTAAGGTCGAACACGAACCTGTTGACCTTAAGTTTTTCAGTGTTAAGGTGCAGAGCATACAGAAGCAGCTCCATAAAACGGGCCTCGTACTTGGGCACCGTACAACCTCCCTATCGTAAGGCGTTGAACTCATTGAGATGATGCTCAATGAATTCCTTTGAAAGGTACCTCTCTCAGAACTGTTCCTTGAACAGTTCGCATGACACGTCTTCAACAACCATGTTTAGTTGTGGTAGGAGTGTCTTCCACCATAGAAGAGTGCTCCCCTTTAGTTGAAAGACCACCATGCAGACCTTCATGTTGGAGGTATAATCGCGAAGTGCAAAGCACATCACCATGTTCTCCAACCATGCCTCAGTGGCTGCGCCATCCGGGGCACCAAGGAACTCAAGAAATTTGACCTTCTCGAGTTCCCAGTGCATGCCACTAGTAACGACCGATGCGCGCAACGGAACCTCAGCGGGTGTCGACACCCTGTCCTCATCTCTGTCCAAACAACTGATCAATGCCTCAGACATGCACTGAAAAGATCTCATCATCCTGACTACATCACCAACTGCTATCTGCTCCTGTCTAAGAACCTGCTCGTCTCCCCGGGGGTTAGACCCCTTAAGTGTGGATGCTACTGTAGGGGTCGCACCTCCTCTCCTAGCACCCTGTCGTCTACCTCCACGGTGTCCTCTAACCATGATTACTTGCATGCACACAATCAACTCTATTAGCAACAGTATAATCCAATCATGTCAACAAAAGCCGTAGCGATCCCAATTCGCGGCTTGAACCTGCTCTGATACCATATGTAACGATTCTCCTCGTTACGTTGACAAACCTCTTATAACAAGTGCAAATTTTTTTTTTTGTGTGTGTGTGTACAAAGGTAACAAGACATTATACTCTACGCCGCCACATGACAATGAATCATGATGCATGCAACTGCGATATTAACCTAAATATCTAAGACGCACATCAACATCTGCCAGCAAAGAACAACAATCAAATGACAAAATAATAAGACTGACTACCCATATGTCCTACCCTGCAATGGTTAGGACCTCCAAGACACATAAGCAATGCTCAAGCCTAGGTTCCCATCGATTTTAACCATTTAAGGTCTCAGGGCTGGCGACTATTTTGAGGAACATGGAGGTGTCTACAACCTTCCCAACACAATCTAGACCAACTAAATATGCTACGACAATAACATAAATGATTATCAGTGCATGATAGTGTTCCTTGAATTAGTCGTAAATCACACAACCTAGGGTACAAGAGAATTCGATGACTAATCCATTTAAATATAATTTAGCAAGAGAATAATATAGGAAGAATAACAAGAAACACAAGAGCATACTACAACCTTTGAATTGATATAATCTATTCTAATCATGATTAGTAACTTGTTAATGATCAGGTTCGTTCCGGTCTAGCATCACTTATCAAATGGTTCAACTCATGAAATAAGTACAACTCCTATGCAACTCACTAAGTATCATAAGGAAATGAATTACATCACTTAAGTGACAAATTAAGAATTCGACACCATTTAACATATCCATTTCTCTCAAGGTAATTATAAATGATCAACTTAATGAATGATTAAAGGAAGTAAAAGTTGTTTATACATCAATTAAAGAATTAAATGATCAACACCTATTAAAAATATATATAAGACTTTAATACTAAATTACATCACTTATTACAAGGTGCCATAAGGTGGTCCCCATCCGTTAAGTAGTATATAAGATTCCAATGCCTCCTTACACGTCCATTGATAAAGTACAAGGATTTAATCATAAAGAGAAATAAGGAAAGATCCCAAGCTACCTTGCAATCCATAAAAGAACCATAAGAAGATCAATCCAAATTAGGAGTGGATTAAGAAAATTTACATGCTATCTTACATCTGTATATAAGGATTTTGTTTTTAAAGAAGAAATGCAAACTAAGAACTCAAGTTGACTCATTATTCCATTTAAATAATTAAGAATTATGTGAGTTGGATCCATCTTGAAAGCCTATTTACATTCCAATATCACAACAGGTTCCAATATGAAGAATTCTAATATATCTTTATATATGAAATATCAATATAAATCAAATAATAATAATAAAGTACATTATAAATCAAAGTAATAATAATAAAGCATTTTTAAACATAAATTAATCACTGATTAAATGTGTTTTTGATAATATAATATATCTATAAATTCAGACAAATAAATAAAAACATTGTTTGTTGAAACAAATATAAGAATTGGATGCATTTTATTTTATAATTTGATATAAGCACCCTCAAACTCAATAAGTGTCAAGCAAATTAATCTCCACCACAATTGAGTTCCCTTGCACTTATTTCATAGAGAAATCAATGTGTCTAAAATATTCAGAAAACTGTAGAGTATTGTGAAAATTATAAAATCTGCAACAATAATCTTGTCGTGTCCCTTTTTTTTTCATTTGGTGACTTCAATAGAAAACCAAAACAATACTAGTGGTGGAGAGGAAGCATATTAATATATTTCATGTGAACCCAAATTAAAATCAGAATGTCTATACCGACCCATAAAAAAGGAAATGCCACCCCACAGACCAAAACAGACCAAACCATGCACGCCTGAGTTTAGCATTAACTAATCTGATCACAGTTGTTGTCATTACTAAAACATAAAATGGTGGAGCGTGCACAGCACTAGAGAGCCATTATGACACTGTCAGGTAGGATGAAATGCACAAGTTAGAGCACAGATATGTAGGAAATAAATAATTAGAAAAAAGGGGTAAAACGCTAACAGTTGTGGGTTCAAATGGTTGTGTGTATCCTCCATAAAATCGCACAGATATACATCACCAAAACGCAGACATTAGTGGTTGAAAATCGTGTGGGTATCCTCCCCAATCGCAAAGAATACAAACAACAAAAATTTGGAGATTTTATGTGGTCGAAACGCGTGGGTATCCTCCCCAATCGCAGAGAATACAAAAAACAAAAATTTGCAGAGATTATGTGGTTGAATCCGCGTGGGTATCCTCCCCATCGCCGAGAATACAAAAAACAAAAATTTGCAGAGTTTATGTGGTTGAATCCACGTGGATAGCATATATTTGGCCAACGTTCAACAATGAGAAATGACCACACCAAGCATACAACTAAGGAAAAGCACACATATCAAGCACCAAGTGACAAGGTGCCAAGGGAGAACTCACGTGGAGGCATAGTAGTGCACAGGAAACACAACCCAGAAACACAAGATTTAACTCCACCCAATCCCCTGGAATTACCACCCAAAAAACGCAGAGATATACAAACAAAAACGTAGAGAAGTGTGTTGAAACACAGTCAACGAATTAAAGCGGATAAAAAAAAAATTGTTGGTGCAATCACTATCAATCAATATGACTGCTTTTTTCTTTTCTTAAATACAAACATTGGTGGTACATCTACAACTTGCAGTCCCCAAAAAGACTAACAACATAGCCGATCAGATAAATCCACAACGTTGTTATGATTCTCTCCAATAGTGGCATCTACAATTTAGGATAATGCTATCTAACTATAAGGTCCATAAATATAAATGATGAATATCAGGGAAGATTTTAAGGATGGAAATTTATTTTAAAATGTAGAAACCTTGGCGAATATTACTAATACTTCATATGCCAACTATAAATGGTTGGCAATATTTTTGTAAATATATTCAAATTTCTAAGGATTTTATATAGTTTTTATAAAATTTTGGCGATTTTTTAGGTAAAATAATTTTATCCTATGGAATTTGGGCGAATCATTTTTAAAATAGCGAATCTCGTCTTTGGAAAAACCATGGAAATTTATCCCATGAGCGAAATTTAGCCCCTAAAATCATCTCTGATGAATATGCAGATAACGCATAAAAATGTTATCTGGAATGCTATCATAAAGAAATAGATTGTAGCCTAGGATGATAGGTTGGCAGTTTGAAAAGTGAGAAAACCAAGGGTAAGTTCGTTGGGTATTTTCGTCAACGAAAGACATTAAAATGAAGAGGATAAGATTCGGTTGTGGAAGGGGTAACCATATGTAAAGGAAAACCAATGCTAGAATGCGCAATGACCATCAACCAACCAAAGACAATCAATAGAAGTAGTCGTTTAATGCTATGGATGTGATAGATAAAGTATAAATTAATTTTTGTTTCATCCGTTACTAAATTACAACAGTTGGGTTAACATTTTTACAACAATACAATTATAATCGATGAAGTAAATAAAAATGCATTCTACTCTACCCAATTAAAAGAGCATACCATTTCCTTATCGCCTGCCTCGAATGATGTCCCGTGCTCCGTGTCGCTCCCGTTCGTCGACCACCGAGACTACACCAGTACGTCCCAACCAATCGCTAGGGGTACTCTGCTTCCCCGTTAGCTCCCTGATCTGCAAAGGGGCCACACACTATTCAGATGGTACGTCTAGCTCCCAGCTCGTCTCGCAAGGCCGAGCTACCAGTCCTATCCGAGCTGGGAAAACCCAACTCCCCACAAGTAATCCGTCAAGTCACAAATCTGGCAGCGTAACGTTATGCTAACAGTCGATCCTCCTTTTCCTTCTCCTCTCTCTCTTTTATAGAATTTTAGAACTTCCATTCTTTCCCTAATTTCATTTAATTTAAGTTTTAATAAAAATCTTCTAATAATTCTCCTTCGTACAAGTGTCGTCCATCCCCCACTTTCCTCCAATAAATATTTTCTTTAAATTAATAATTGTTTCAATTCTCTCACCCACCTAGAGTTGCTCCTAATTTTACTCCTAGATGTTCCTAGATTCCCTTACAGGTTTAAATACTTTCCCTAAAATGAAGTTGTTAATTTAGTTCAATTTAGAAGGTTCTTAATTGCAGATTCTTTACTATGTTGACCTTGCTTTTTACCATAAGTTCCCCTCTTTCCCTTATTATGTTTCCTGCATTCTTTAGTTTCCTAATTTTTATTATTCCCTTCTTTCCCCTTTTTATTAGAGCCAAAATGGCAGTTGTTCTATTTACTCTTTACCTTTTATTATTAATTTAATATCTTTTTACACTTTCACAAGTTAAATAATTTATTTCTTCTTTACCTTTAATATCCGCAGATTTTATTTAAGTTCTTACTCTCTTCATTTTACCCAAAAATTTATGAAGTCCACAACTATTACTAAAGTGGTTTTTAGTTTAAAATTTTTTATTTTATTTTTATAAGGTATTTTTCTTAAGGGTAGACAAAATTTTACCCCTAGAGAAGTTTTGGACTTAGAAATTAGATTCTGAACTGGCCGACATTCATTTAGGGAAGTTTTTTTTTTTTTAAATTCTTAACGTGTTAATTTTCTTAGGGCTGTCTAGGTTTGTTCCTTTATCCCCATCATCGTGATGTGCCCTTCAGGATGCACTACGTGCTCCAAGGGTGCCACTCGCCTCTAGTGTTTCCTTTGCACGACGTTCCGTTTAGGATGCACCACGTGCTCCAAGGGTGCCACTCGCCTCTTGTGTTTCTTTTGTGCGACGTGCCCTTCAGGATGCACCAAGTGCTCCAAGGGTGCCCCTCGCCTCTTGACTGATTGGTAGACATCAATAATCCCTGGAGTCAATACTCCGCTAGGTGAACTTGTGGGAGACTAAGGTCTTCTAAGGAATAAGTCCCCCGCCTTATTGTGCGCCCCTTAGAGTCATCGTGAGCGACTGTTGCAGTCTGCCCTCATGGCATCGTGGATCCTCTCGAACTAGGTAATTGTTAACCTATAGTTCGAGCCACGACGTGAGTGCTAGTAGGCTGTGGCAGGGTTACTATCCACATCTCTCCCTCAATCTCTCTGGTAATTGTGTGTGAGCCCTTTACTCCATATGTGAGTCTGGTCAGCAAGCTATCATCAGCCTGCATCATCAACAATCATGTCAGAACATGTCCACATCATATCATCTAATCAAACATACTAAAATCACAATAAAACAATCAAACCCCAATAGCACACTCCCTGACGATCTGGAGTCCAAGGGGTTCCGTCGATGCCTCTGCATCCTCAAGGTCCAAAACCCTGCACACTCAGTAAAACCGAGTCAATAGCACCTGTCTATGTCAATGCAGTAAACATCATGTCATCTATCACAATGCATCATAATCAAGGACAAATGTTTTAATATCATAATAGTCTGGATCACTTGCGAGCAAGTGTCCTCAAAGAATAAGTTTTCTTAGTGCGCCAGAGTAGGATGTTACAGTTAAAGAAATTTTGTTATTGTGTATGCATTTAATAAGTGATTAATTGATTAGTATCCTATAGAGGGGTGCTACATATGGTATTAGATCCCAGTTTCAAAACTGAAACCTGGGCTTGACCACCCACAACAAAATTTTGTCTTTGTGCCAATTTGGGTTGTTACACAAAATGTGTGCACTCGAATGCATAGACGATTAGGTTCGTCAATCTATATTTCATAAGAGGAATAGATTTTGGTTGTTCAGATTATAAATTATATGCCGCGATACTCTTCTCATGTTATGTCAAATCTTCTTGTCTAATACAATCCATGATGGCTACCATGGAAACCTTTTTTTCTTTCAGCTGCATTCAAGTTACACTGCCTATCATTTTAAGTGAAAGAGTTGTCAAAGATGGTATTTCCATCGGTGAATTTCCCTCAAACAGATGATATTAAGATGTAAAACAACAACCGCCTCTCTAATTCCTTTTTAGGCAAGCTAAATGTTTCAAGGATAGACAAACAAATGAAATGACAAAGCCAATTGAATGTTGTGTATCTATAGACAAAATAAACAAAAAAAAATGTTATTGACCGTGCCTCTACATCCATAGTTTCAGACAGTTACACCACTGATTGGTAACTCGTCAATAAAAAGTGCCATTTGGCTTGGTTTGGCCGGTCTTAAACAAAATATTCAATAATGGCTACAGAATGCTAACTTTAACTACCCTAATCTGTTGGCTTCCAGTTAGCTTAATGATTCTATAAGTTATAAATGTAAGATGGCATAGAAAATGGAGAGATATTTATGAGACGACAAAGACACTTTAATAAGATACAATAATTATTGTATAAAAGCATTCAAATCTCCATTTTTCAAACCCTCCTTGAGTCGAAGCTTGTTCATACGAAGTTGTGCATAGCTAGATCTTGGTGCCACTAAAGAGGCTGGTCATATCAGAAGGTTAAGGGGAATATGGAGAGAAAAAATACTAACATTCAAATGGGGCAGGTCAACTGAGTCAATAATCTTTGGCTTCTTGAGACAGATTAAAGATTTTCTCCAAAACCTTTGAAGAGGAGGCCCAAACCCTCCCTGAAGAGGGGCTGGAAGAATTTATATCTGTTGAAGATGAGTTTGTTTCTAGTTTTTTTTTGGTCAATTATGGGCAGATGCTCTCTTTGTTGGTGCATCGAAAATATTATAGCTCTAGTATCTTGGATGAACCCTTGTGTTTCGATCAATCTCCAAGAATTATCCTTAGAAGGGAGGGTTAAGAGAAAATAGAGACTGAATTCCAATGTTACTTTGGCTGGATTCTGTTGAAATCCCATCTTAGCTAGCTCTCAGAACTTGAGCATTGATGTATTTATTTGTATACGGCTTAACACAAATTTTGATCTCCTTTAAAGTTACACACAAAAGGTTTTGATAGTGAGATGAGGTAAAAAAAATATATATAGAAGACCGAACTGCCATTTTCAAATTCGTGTAACATAGATAAGAACAACATTTATGTTGTAATCTAAAAATGTTTACCACTAGCTGTAGCCTTCTAATATTTTATTTTATTTATGTTAAACGACAATTTTCGGCGTAGGTTGACAAACTCAACAGGCTGGTTGTACACTGCCAGCTATCCTGGCCAATTGTACTCTCTATTCTTGTTTTGCTTGAGCCTATTTAGCTGAGCTATTTCCCTTTGCATAGTACTTAATACTTAAGAACTTCTTCATGTACTCGTTTTGTACTCTTCTTATATTCTAATATATTGTTTTATATTCTATTCTTTCTCTCTGCATTTCTTGCTTCACAATTTATCATGGTATCAGAGCTATAGTAGTAAGCCTCTTCACACAGGCTGGAGAGCAACATGATCCTCAAAGAGTGCAAAGATTACACAAATCTTGAGAGCAAGTCGACACAGACTTTTCACAAGGCTTGGAGAGTTGTCAGTCATACTCTCGAAAGATACTCGCAGGAAACTTCCATGAGGAAGTAGACCATCATATGCTCAAAAGATCAGTGTAAGAATCTCATGCGACGTCACAGAGCATACTACACTCGAAAGTTTCAAGGAGCAGAAACATGAGAAGGAAGCGGAGACTGAGAAGGAAGAAACAATAAAGATTCTTGTACAATTTTCAAGAATCATCAAAGATTCATGAAGAAGAGCTGCAAGAGGTGGGAACTCTTGAAGAATTCAAAGAATTTATTCAAATTTGTGAAAGATAGTGGCAGAAATAAGAAGAGTTTAAAGAATTTCGGAAATCGCTCAAATCTGTTAAAGATTGCAGCAGAAAACACTAAGCTTCAAAGATCTCGTGAAATCCTTTCAAATGTTTGAAAGATTCATGAATTTTTCTTCAGCAGGAGAAAATTCCTTCAAACACAACAAAGATCATGTCAGAGGAGCAAAGAATAGCCGACGCAGCAGAAATATCCATCCTCCGAAAAGATATGAGGTGGAAATCTAGTTCAGAAGGGATGAGGAGAGCACGGAAAAGGCGAAAGAATTTCATCCGTTAGATCTTGCGCAGAGGACTGATAGCCTTTGGATCAGCGAGAAAGTGCACGAGGTTTAGTCCTCTGGAGCACACAGGAGAAATTTCAACTTGTGAAGTCGTGAAATCCTGAAATCATCTAGACCGTCCATCAAGAGACACGTGGCGAGATCTCGACATTTCCCTGACTCGCAAGGTGTAAAGGTCAGAAGACTGGCATGAGAATTCACGAATCATGAAATCACGAGTTATTCTGGACTGTTGGATTGAGATAGATCATGAGCCATCGATCTGATCCAATTGCAAAATCAGGGATCGAGAGTTGGATGAGCGAAGGAGACTTCTCTCCAAAACCCCGATACGCGAAATCCTGACATCACGAAATCACGAGAGGATTGTGAGCCATCCATCTCAGAGGATAGGTGGCAGTAGATCCAAGTGCCATCATTTCGGCATTTCAGAGTTCTGGATATCAAAAGTATTGTTGACGAAGGTCGCGACACTTCACGAAGCAAGTCTCGAAATCTCGAAAAGATTACAGTCGTCTATTCATTCAGACATGTGGCGGAGATTGAGGAAACCGTCGGCATTTCGGCTACTAGGGTTTCAAGTTGACAGAGTTTTTTGTGTCATCAGGGGTCACAAATTGCAAAATCCTGAAACATAAGAGGAACATCCATCTGGAGGAGACATGTGGCAACAATCCACGATATCGGGAAATTTTTCGAAAAAGCGATTTCGGCAAATCGACAATTTGGACTTCGCGTTTTAAAGGTGCATGACGAGGAATCATGAGTTGTGAAATACTGATTTGTGAAATCCCGATAGGATCTAGACCGTCAGATCATCAATGGATCTAGACCGTTGATTGTCCAACATGAACATTTCGGCATTTCGACATTTGAAGTCCCGCAAGCGAAGGCCATCGGCATTTCAGGAATCATCTTTTCGGGAGTCGAGAGACCAAGAGGTCATGTGTTTGAGTCGCGAAACCCCGAAAGGGAATACGGTCATATCAGGAGAGGTCATGTGGACTAGAGGTATACCCCAAAGGGGCTAACTGAAGTTAACACCATTTCGGAAAATCGGCATTTCAGAGTTCGCGGTTTCGGAAACTCTGGGACAAGAGTTCTAAACTCACGAAATAACGAATCGTGAAATCCCGAAGGGATCTGGACCGTCGGATCACAGGAAGATCTGGACCGTTGATCCGTGTTTCAACATATTGGGGATCCTGCAGATAGAGGACCGGGCCACTTCACATCGCGAAGTCCCGAAACGTGAAATCCCAAAAAGGATTTCGAGAAGGGACTTTCCAGCATATTTCACATTTCGACAAATTGAAAGACAAAGAACCAGAAAATCCCGTAGCGCTTTAACATCAAGGCGCGTGGTCACATTGATCGGAGACTAAGGGCCAATTCAAGGCCGATAAACTCTCTTTGGCGTTTCGACAATTGGAAGTTGGAGAGTTCAAAGGTCTCGTCTAACGAAGTTCCGAAATCACTGCAAGAAAGCAACAGACTTGGTTTTACGTGTGGGAGACAGGTAAATACGAATTTTTATTTATGTTTTGTTCATTTTCTTTTAAAAATATGGCGTCGTCTAGCAATTTAGGACCTACTCAGGGTCTGATTCTTCTTGGAAAGAACTATGAGTTCTATTCTCTTCAGATGAGATCCTTCTTGCAAGCACAAGAGGGTTGGGATCCAGTGGATCATGGATATGTGGAACCAGATCCAGCAGACCTATCTGCCATGACTAATCAACAGAAAATTGCTCAAACAACGCAAAGAAACAGAGAAAATAAAGCTAAGTTTTGGATTCAAAATTCTGTGGATGACTCGAGTTTTTCAAAAATCACAAGCACTGGTACTTCAAAACAGTCCTGGGACATCCTTAAATATTCCTACCAAGGAAATGATAGGGTCAAAAAAATTAAACTGCAGACTTTGAGAATGCAATTCGAGACTCTAAGGATGACAAATTCCGAAAATGTGGATCAATTCATGACCAGAGTCATGGGCATCGTGAACCAAATCAGACTGACTGGTGAAACCATCACTGATCAGCGAATTGTTGAGAAAATCCTCAGAATTTTACCAAAGAAATTCGAAATGGTTGTAACAACTATCCTTGAATCCAAGGATCTGTCATGTTTTTCAACAGATGAAGTAATTGGTTCTCTGGTGACACATGAGACCAGACTGCATCTCACAGATGAGTCAATCTCTAATGATTTCAAAACGCAATTCTCCTTCTGCAGAGGGAGAGGCAGAGGGTGAGGTAGATATCACCAAGGAAGAGGGAGCAGTCCCAAAAATCCTCATTACAACGGAGGACACAGACAACAACAACCGAATCAACACTTCCAAGCACACAGACAACAAAATTAGAATCAGATTTTTCAGCCTCAAAGAGGCAGAGGGAGAAGATCAAATGAGAAATCAAGCATACAATGCTATTACTGAAAAACGTATGGGCACTACGAATCTGAATGCAGGAGGAAGCAAGCAGAGCATATGTGTCAAATCATACAGGAGAAACCTCAAGAGGTATGTTTCTCTCATGCCACAAGACTGAAGAGCAACCTAAAGATCTTTGGCTGCTAGACAGTGGATGCAACAATCGCATGACAGGTAACAAAGAATTACTTTCATGCATTGATTCTTCAATCTCATCTGATATTACACTTGGAAATGATTACTTAGTCAAAGTTCAAGGAAAAGGAACTAATCCTATTCTTACTAAACAGAATGTAAAGAAACACATAAACAATGTCTATCATGTTCCAGATATGAAACATAACTTGCTAAGTGTAGGACAGCTCATTGAACATGGTTATCAGGTACTTTTTGAGGGAGCATATTGCAAGATATATGACAAAATCCCAAGCAGAAAATTGATTTCTGAAATCCACATGACTCTGAATAAGATGTTTCCCCTTACACTTAGAACTACAAATATGATTCAACCATATGCACAAAGTGCATCCACCCTGAATGAAACTATGGTTTGTGACGCAACTTCTCTCGGCAGTAGCTGCTCCCTCCAGGACCTTCTTTGTCTCTGGCCCAAAAATTCCAAGGCTCTTCCAACTCCTCTCGAGAGTTCTCACTACCCACAGTTATCTCCTTCGGCGATCTCCCCTCGCTTATCGGGAAATCGCGATTCAGGAATTCGCGGTTCACGTGAGCACAATTCACATGCAGTTAAAACTCCGAACTCCGAGGTGCCGATCTCCCGATACAATGCCACCTAGACTCCACTAAACCCCGTGGTCCCACACTGCCACGTCACCATCGGGATTTCATGGATCATGAATCCACGATGTAAGTTTTCTTTGGTGTCGAAAACCCCGAACGCCGAATCCCGATCTTCGGGATCTGATGCCATGCATCCCTATGATGATCGACGGCTCCCGTTAAATCAGGAAATCATTGTTCACGATTTCAACGAGTTCAAAACTCTTGCCTCGCCAGACGTCGAACTCCGATATGCGACAGCTTGATTCTTCCTGTGCCTGCGGGTTAACTCCCTTGCAGCTCTTCTCAGATCTAACGGTCAGCGGGATTTCGCGAGTTCCTCCTATGATCCCTGCCTGTCAATTCTCCTCCTTGGGAATTTCTCCTGCTCCAAGGCTTCTCTTAGTTTGAATCTCACCTGGGTCTGTTCCTGTGATGTTCACAACAGAACTATCCCTCCTGAGCTTGGTCCCTCTGACTCCTTCAGAGATTTCACCAGTGATTTTCTCAATGGACCTCCAATAGCTCTCAAAGTGTTGGATCCTTCAGATTCTGTGCACTCACAGCCACAGTGAACCCTGTCTTCCTTTGCTCAGACAAACTGCTGAGACTTCAACCTTGGCCTGCACTTCACCTGCACGGCTCTATCAACCCAATTCGACTTCTGGGTGAACGAGAATGAGAGCTTAACTGTTGAGCCCCCTCAACGCACTCTCTGCGGAGGAATTCAACTGCACTCTATGCAGGAATCTCTTGGCTCAACTAGAGAAACAATTGAAACTCATTCTCGTCTCCTTCAGACTTCAATAAATCTCTGAAAACACATGCACAACATATTCAAAAGCAAATTCATACAAAATAAGCAAACATTCATAAGCACATAAGCACATACACAGAGAAAACAACACCAGTCATGAAATTGAATCAAAAGCTCTTTCTATTAATCCAATCTATACATGAGAGCTCTCCACAAATTCTCTGCTCTGTTCTTCTTCTTGCTCTTGAATGAATGATTTTGAATGATACAATAATACAAAGGAGGGTGCCTATATTCTGTTTTCCCTCTCTAATTATGAAGCTATTAAATCTATAATAAATTCCTATCTAACAGCATTAAAACTATTAAATGCCTTCCTATCTATTATACAATACAAGTGCGCTTCATTAACTCTTCACATTAATGTTTGGCACAAAAAATATCAAAATACAATTCAAAAAGAAGTTTGCTGGCTTGTCCAGCTGTCTTTCCCTGCTCCACACGCTGGCTCACTTGATGTGTTGTAGATGCTCCTGCATCATACTCCTCAACTCAAAAGATTTCATGGTCTCATGTCCATGAGCTCTTGCACGGTGTGCCCATGCTTCTGTATGATTGCCTCTGTTTACCAGCTGGCATCCTCCACTGGGTGATTCTTCCATTTCACCAGGTATTCAAAATACTGCTTTCGCCTGGTCTTCTTGCCCAATCGCTTGTCCAGTATGCACTCCATCTGCGGTTTCTGTGCAACTGGCAATTGTTTCTGCCACTAGATCACTAGTTCTTCAATTCCAGCTTCTACTTCATCAGCCCTGTATGGGTATAAATTCGACACATTGAAAATCGGAGATATCCCGATGCCCTCTGGCAACTCAATTTCATATGCATTCTCCCCGAACTTCTTCAGGACTTTGCACGGCCCAATCTTTTTCATCTTGAGCTTATTATATGTTCCCCTTGGGAACCTTTCTTTTCTCAAGTGCACCAGAACCATGTCCCCAACTTCAAACTGAAGTTGTCACTTCCGCTGATCGGCTATGTTCTTACACTCCTGATTTACATCCATCAGTCACTGCTTCACCTTTGTGTGAAGTTCCTGCATCACTTCAGCGAACTCTTCAGCGCTTGCGCTGCTAGTTTTAGCCTATCCTGACTCCCTGAGCTCAGAAACTCCCCTCAACTGTGTCCCATACAAAATATGGAATGGGCTTCTCCCTGTACTCCTGTTCACAGAGTCATTGTAAGCAAATTCTGCCTGTGGTAATATCTGGTCCCAACTGCTATGGTGTTCTGTCACCAAGCTCCTCAATAAATCCCCCAGACTTCTATTGACCACCTCTGTCTTCCCATCCGTCTGCGGATGGTAAGCTGAACTAAAAGCCAAATTAGTTCTGAGCTTCTTCCATAGCATCCTCCAAAAATGACCTATGAATTTAGTATCCCTGTCCGAGACTATGCTTCTCGGGAATCCATGCAATCTGACGATCTCTTTGAAAAACAAGTTTGCGATGTGGGTCGCATCGTTGGTCTTCTGACACGGAATGAATTGTTTCATCTTCGAAAACCTGTCCACCACCACAAAGATGGAATCAACTCCTCTTTGCATCCTCGGCAATCCCATAACAAAATCCATGCTAATGGCTTCCCATGGCCTTTTGGGTATGGGCAATGAATGATATAACCCAGCATTCTGCTTTCGTCCCTTCGCATGTTGACATGTCCTGCATTTGTCAACAAACCGTTTGACATCGGTGCGCATGCCTAGCCAATAATACAATTTTCTCAGCTTGGCGAATGTATTATCATGTCCAAAGTGACATGCCAATCCTCCATTGTGTTTTTCCTTCACCAAATTCTCCCTCATGGAGCAATTCAGAATACACAATTGATTGCCTTTGAGCAGCAATCCATCCTGGATCATGAAATCTATCCAAGGACTCTGATCTCTGAGAACTGGATTCTCAGCTGCCTCGTATTCTTCCCTGAATTCTGCATCACCTGCATACATATCTTTCAGATTTTCAAAACCCAGCGTCTTGACTCTGAACTCCTGCAGCAATAAACATTTCCTGCTTAAAGCATCAGCCACTTTGTTAGCAGTGCCCGAAATGTGCTTGATGACAAATGTAAAATTCTGCATGTACTCTACCCATTTTGCATGCTTCTGGTTCAACTTCTCCTGTTGAATTACAAACTGCAATGCATGATTGTCACTGTACAGCACAAATTCCTTGGGTATCAAGTAATGCCTCCACTTCTTCAATGCCTGTATGATGGCATAGAACTCTTTGTTGTATGTGGAGTATTTCAGCTTTGCATCATCCATCTTCTCGCTGTAATATGCAACAGGTCGGTCATCCTGACTCAATACCCCTCCAACAACATACCCACTGGCATCACATTTTACCTGAAATGTCTTCTGAAAGTCAGGCAACACCAGAATTGGTTGCTCTGTGATCTTTCGCTTCAACAGATTGAAGCTTCTTTCAGCCTCGGCTGTCCAGTGAAAAACTTTATGCCGCTTCTTCATGGTGTCCATCATTGCTGCGCTAATTCCACTAAAATTCCGAATAAATTTCCTGTAGAAACTAGCCAAACCATGAAAACTCCTCACCTCGAAAACATTTCTCAGCGATGGCCAATTCCTGATCACCTCCACCTTCTCAGGATCCATCTTCAATTCATTCGCGGAGATTACAAAACCAAAATAAATGAGTTCTGTCTGCATGAACGAGCACTTCTTCATATTTATCAGCAACTTCTCCTATTGTAGCCTTCTCATCACAATTCCCAAATGCTTTAAATGTTCAGCACTGGTCTTATTGAAAATCAGTATGTCGTCCAGATATACGACCACAAATTTGCCAATGAATTCCCATAGGACTTCATTCATCAGCCTCATAAAAGTGCTTGGCATGTTTGTCAAACCAAATGGCACGACCAGCCATTCGTACAAACCCTCATTTGTCTTGAATGCTGTTTTCCATTCATCCCCCTCTCTGATGCGAATATGATGATATCCGCTCTTGAGATCAATCTTTGAAAAATAATTTGCCCCACTTAGGCAATCCATCAGATCATCCATTCTCGGCAGTGGAAATCTGTACCTGATGGTGATCTTGTTTATAGCCTTGGAGTCTGTACACATTCTCTAGCCTCCATCCTTTTTCGGACTTAGTACTGTCGGAACAACACATGGACTGAGACTCTCCCTGACCAGTCCTTTGTCCAGCAGATCCTGTACCTGCCTTTTGACTTCCTCGTTCTCCTGAGGTGTTAACCTGTACGCTGCCTTATTTGGTAAACTTGCTCTGGGTATGAGGTCGATATGGTGACTCACACTCTGCATCGGTGGCAATGAACGAGGTAGTTCATCCATGATGATATCAGTGAACTCTCCCAACAGTTCCTGAATCTCCTCCGGCAAGTCATCCACTCTTGTGCTTGTCAGGACAATTCTCGGCTTCCTGACAACAAAGAATTGTGGATCTTCATTTTTCTCCATCTCTGTGAGAAGCTCCTTCCCACTCATAAGAAGTATTTTGTTAGTTACTTCCGTCTTCACTTCTTTATCTTTTATCGGAAGCAATCTATGGGTTCTCCCATCCTTCTCCAAGGTGTATGTGTTCATCCTCCCATCATGAACAACATTTCTATCATACTGCCATGGTCTACCCAACAATATGTGACATACATCCATGGGAATAACATCACACAGAATTTCATCATGATAATTCCCGATTTTGAACTTAACCAAGAATTGTTTAGTGACACTTACCCGATGTCCTTTCTGTAGCCACGAGACTTTATATGGACTCGGGTGCTTAGTTGTCTCTAGCTCTAGCTTTTCCACCATCTCGGTCGAAACGAGATTGTCGGTGCTTCCACTGTCAACTATGACTTTTCATTTCCTGTCCTTAACTGTGCAAGTCGTCTTGAACAGTCTGCTCCTCTTCACTGAGCTTTCCACCTCCTTCTCAGGTGTCAAAAGAATTTTATGCATCCCAAGCGATCTTCCGCTGTCTGCATCTTCGTTCTCAGCATCATGCCTCTACGCCTCGGTGATGTGAGCTTCACTTCTGTCCACCTTCCTATCTGGACAGTCAACGGCTTTGTGTCCATCTTTTCCACATGTAAAACATGTGATGATTCCTCCTCGGCCTCTTCCTCTACCTCGAGTACGAGGAATAGTGTTGGTGTCAGCATATCCGCCACCCTGCTCTGTATGCTGCCTCCTCGACTCAGCATATTTCTACCTTGGTTGTGAGGTTCCACCTCTTTCAACCTTACCCTTGGGTTTCTGCCATTCCTCCTTGGGCTTCTGAGTTCTATCTTGGGAAATTGCCTTGCCTCTGGGCTGACTCTTGCCTCGCCCTCACTGTCACTTCTTGCGGCTCAGCTTCTCTTTAGCTTTCAAAGCCATCTGGTACGCATCCTCAAATGTTCGGATGGTAACCATTCTTAACTCATCCTGAATGTCATACCTCAGACCATTCAGATATCTTTCCACCTTTTCGTCATCACTCTCCCGATGATCTTCTCGGATGTTGAGCCTATAGAATTCCTCGGTGTACTCCTTCACCGTCATCAACTTTTGCCTTAGGTTCTGCATCTGCCTGAACAGAGTGATCTGGTAATCTCTGGGGATGAATTTTGCTTTCATCTTAGTGATCATCCGATCCCATCTTTTAATTTTCTGTTTTCCTTTGCAGTGCCTATCCGCTTGCAACTCATCCCACCATAAGCCTGCATGTCCTTTCAACTTAGTAACAGCGTGCCTTACCTTCTTGTCCTCTTCGATATCCTCATAGTCAAAGTAGGTGTCGAGTGCTCGGATCCAATCCAGCAACTCTTCTGCATTTAGACTCCCTTCATAAATGGGAATGTCCATTTTTGTCTTTGAGCTCATCTTGGCGATGGCTCTAATCAACCTCTATGTCGAGGCATCCTCTGCTATGACCTCTTCTGCATTGTGTCCAGCTTCCTCTTCCACCTCGGAATCACTGAAATCCACTACACCAGCTCCGTGTCTCTACGCAGTCTCCATCTCCTCAAGCCTGGCTCAGAGATCTCTCATCTGGCACTCCATCTCTGGATTCCTTGCCGGCCTACCTCTTCTTCGAGCGTCCCTATCTTCTCGATCAGGTGATTTCCTTTCTCTCCTTGGTGGCATGGTGTATTCCTGTCTCTGCTACACAAAGCAAACATACTCCCGCTCTGATACCACTCTGACGCAAGTCGTGTGTATTAGAGTGCTTTCCTCTCCTCCTTCACCTCTCTTGCCTGAGCTATACAGACAAGATTTTAAAGCTCTGATACCACTCTGACGCAACCTCTCTCGGCAGCAGCCGCTCCCTCCAGGACCTTCTTCATCTATGGCCCGAAGAGTCCAAGGCTCTTCCAACTCCTCTCGAGAGTTCTCACTACCCACAGTTATCTCCTTCGGCAATCTCCCCTCGCTTATCGAGAAATCATGATTCGGAAATTCGCGGTTCATGTGAGCACAGTTCACATGCAGTTAAAACTCCGAACTCCGAGGTGTCGATCTCCCGATACAATGCCACCTGGACTCCACTAAACCCCATGGTCCCACACTGCCACGTCACCATCGGGATTTCACGGATCGCGAATCCACGATGTAAGTTTTCTTTGGTGTTGAAAACCCCGAACATCGAATCCCGATCTCCGGGATCTGATGCCACGCATCCCTATGATGATCGACGGCTCCCATTAAATCGGGAAATCATTGTTCGCGATTTCAACGAGTTTAAAACTCTTGCCTTGCCAAACGTCGAACTCCAATATGCGACGGCTTGATTCTTCCTGTGCCTGCGGGTTAACTCCCTCACAGCTCTTATCAGATCTAACGGTCAGTGGGATTTCGCGAGTTCCTCCCGCGATCCCTTCCCGTCAATTCTCCTCCTTGGGAATTTCTCCTACTCCAAGGCTTATCTTAGTTCAAATCTCACCTGGGTCTGTTCCTGTGACGTTCACAACGCAACTATCCCTCCTAAGCTTGGTCCCTCTGACTCCTTCAGAGATTTCACCAGTGATTTTCTCAACGGACCTCCAACAACTCTCCAAGTGTTGGATCCTTCAGATTCTGTGCACTCACAACCACAGTGAACCCTGTCTTCCTTTGCTCAGACAAACTGTTGAGACTTCAACCTTGGTCTGCACTTCACCTGCACGGATCTATCAACCCAATTCGACTTCTGGGTGAACGAGAATGAGAGCTTAACTGCTGAGCCCCCTCAACACACTCTCTGTGGAGGAATTCAACTGCACTCTATGCAAGAATCTCTTGGCTCAACTAGAGAAACAATTGAAACTCATTCTCGTCTCCTTCAAACTTCAATAAATCTATGAAAACACATGCACAGCATATTCAAAAGCAAATTCATACAAAAGAAGCAAACATTCATAAGCACATAAGCACATACACAGAGAAAGCAACACCAGTCATGAAATTGAATCAAAATCTCTTTCTATTAATCCAATCTGTACATGAGGGCTCTCCACAAATTCTCTACTCTGTTCTTCTTCTTTCTCTTGAATGAATGATTCTGAATGATACAATAATACAAAGGAGGGTGCCTATATTCCGTTTTCCCTCTCGAATTCTGAAGCTATCAAATCTATAATAAATTTCTATCTAACAACATTAAAACTATTAAATGCCTTCCTATCTATTATACAATACAAGTGCACTTCATTAACTCTTCACATTAATGTTTGGCGCAACAAATATCAAAATACAATTCAAAAAGAAGTTTGCTGGCTTGTCCAGCTGTCTTTCCCTTCTCCACGCGCTGGCTCGCTTGATGAGTTGTAGATGCTCCTGCATCAGTTTGGCATACAAGATTTGGACATCTACCATTTTAGAGTCTAAGTCTTCTTCATAAGAACTCCATGGTCAAAGGTATTCCTATCTTTAAAGAGCAAATTCCCCCATGTGAGTCTTGTATACTTGGAAAACATAAGAGAACTAGTTTTCCATAGTCTTCCAATCAATCCAAACAACATCTTGAACTTGTTCACACTGACCTATGTGGACCAATGCAAACAGAGTCCATAGGTGGTAGGTTTTATTTTCTAATGTTTATTGATGATTTTGGCAGAAAAATATGGATCTATTTTCTCAGACACAAGTCTGAAACTTTTGCAAAATTCAAAGAATTCAAAGCAGAAGCTGAAAGACAGAGTGGAAAATATATCAAAGCACTCAGGTCATATGGAGGAGCAGAATACAACTCCAGATAATTTGCAATTTTTTGCAAATCACAAGGCATCATCATGCAAACAACAGCCACGTATACTCCACAATAGAATGGAGTGGCTGAAAGGAAAAATCAGACAATAATGAATATGGCAAGAACACTTCTTAAAGAGAAAAGTTTGTCAAATACTTTTTGGGCTGA
>ML779325.1:443678-489510 GCA_009831015.1 Picea engelmannii
TCTTTTCCAATTTGATCCAACTGTCGAATATAAAAATCTTTCAATTTTTTATTCATATATCTAGGGAGTAGTTGCTTCAAGACAAATTATATCTCCCTAGATATACCCATCTTGTCAGATATTTCTTTGGAATATTCAATGAAGGAAGTGTTAGCCCCGCTTGCCCGAACAAACAAATATAGTATAGTGAGCCCTATCCCCTCGGGTGGGCAAACCCAAATATATAATCAATATATCAATATATCCTGCCCAACCCAAATAAGGAAGTGTTATCCCCGCTTGCCCGAACAAACAAATATAGTATAGTGAGCCCTGTCCCCTCGGGTGGGCAAACCTTATTGATTGGTTGCTCCAGCTTCTCGATTGTGTTACTTAGTGAGCCTTTCGCATGAAACCTCTTTTGGCCGACAGAAATGGATGGCCTAAGAGTTGGTTGCAGGATCAACGRCCAATAAGCAAGTCGTAAAGAGTTAAGAAAAGYCGCCTTACGTTCGGTCAGTCTATTTCCATAGCTGCTTGCAGGTAGAAGCATGTGTTTCAATGAAAAATGATTCAGTTAATCAGATGGGAAGGAAAGTAATAAGGGAAGCCTCGACGATACAAGTCGGAAGGGAAGAAGGCATCATTATTTATATATGTAACCTTTTATTCTGAATTAATATATATATATATATATATAGATATATTTAATTAACAATGTATTTGTATTTGTATAATAAATTATGCTATTGAATTCTTTGTTTTACACCCAACACTTATATATATATATATATATATATATATATATATATATATATATATATATATATAAACTTAATATATAATGATTTGTTTTTATATAGCCATTTCTTAGAGTGAAAGTGATTTATAATTATCACTGTTAATTTTATCACGTGGATTTTAAATGGTATCTAGATGTTAAAATTAGTTTAAATATCATCTTTCCCATAATTAAAATGACTTCAAATATTTGTATTAGATAGATATGGTATGATTGTTAGGTTTTTATTTTTTTTCCTTTAAAAAAAAATGTAAGATAAGAAAATAGCAACTAATATTCTTAAGTTTAGTTTATTAAATAGAAAAATAAATATGGATATTCTCACCAACTTTGTTAATGTTTTTATTATGAAATTTTAGTAATTTTAATTTAATAGATATATTTAAATAGTTATATATATATATAAAGCAAATTTATTAAAAATAATAGTTTGGAGATATTGAACCAATGAAAATTTATCTCATGAGATTTTGGTTTTGTTGTTACCTTTACACTTTGAAGAGATAATTACTTTTGTATAGTCAATTGATACATTAAATGTTGGCATATTGAAAATTAAAATAATAATAATAATGAATAAATAAATACAGTATATTTATTTATAAAATAATCACAAAATGGAGTTAGGAGGCGACATTTAATAAAAAGAAAATTGTTAACACCCGTTGAGATAATGTAATTATTATACTTAATAAGTTACAAATGTAATTATTATACTTAAGAAGTTACAATCAACTTAGTTAGTATGTGGAAGGCCTTTAATAAATTTTATTTTGAATAAAAACATAGTCATAAGCATGGTTTGTAATAATTGTAAGGGAGAATCTAACCTTAGTTTAATGTTAAGAGTGAAGGACACATCAATGTTACAAGAAAGACATTTACCACTTACAAGTTAGAAAGAGGTTGGTTTCATGGGGAGGTCAACGAGTTTTAAGGTCTCCATAATATTTATGTTTATCAAAAACAACTAATGATGTGTTCTACTCTTAATTCTTGTGTATTATATGTTTTGTGTATGAGAATAAATATGACTTTCTAGTGATACTTATTCTCCATAGAGGGAGCGTCATGTAACCATTTACCGTTGGCTAGAAAAGAATATATAGTTAATGGAGAATTTGGTGTGGTGTGTAATTGAAAGTTTTCCTATCTTAGGAGCATATCTTACGCACTTGGGTTGCTTCTAGACTTAAGTGTGAGTGAGAAAGTCTTGACCCTAAAGAGGGTGTAATGCAAAGTCTACCACCATAGCAGTTATGGATCGTTTTTAATCAATTACCTAGGTTAGTGCGATCATATGGTATACTGTAAGTGGGCTTATGTTGTGAACCTAGAACTTGAGTTTGGAATGATAAATGAAATATCATGACACTACTACATATGGGTAGATTATTCCATGAAACTTTTCCACGCTTCCACTAGTTTCATCATTTTTTTAAAGAGGGCGGGATTTTTATGGATATTGCCACAAAAGTTCGTCACAATATCCACATAAATCTTAATTTAACCTAGTCAATATTTTCGTCGCTATAGCGATGAACTTTCGTGGCAATAGCGACTAAAATTTTGCCTATCTTATTGGTCGGTGTTAACAACTAGTTGACTATTTTATCTATATATAAGTGACTTTAAGAGACTTTGTGAGACAATTGCTATAGTTATGACACTATTCTTGGCTTTTGTTTGAGCTGTTTGTTTTTTCCTTCACCCACCGGTTGAACAAATCCAATTCTCGATCTACATAGATTAGATTTTGAACTTGCAAGGTTAGTATGTTATTTTTTATTGATGTACTCATTTAACTTCTATTTTTTTTTTCAAATGTCCAATTTGCATTTGGCTTGTTTTTTCCTTGATAATATATTATAATATGTATATTACCATATTTCATGTCTTTGATTTTTGGATCTAGTTAGTATATTCTATGGAAAAGGTTATGTGGATTCCATAATATTCTAGGTTTATGGAATCCACATACCATTTTCCCTTCAATTGTAGCTATAATCTCTCTCTCTTTTCATTGATAAAGATATGGAATTGCTCTTTAAACTCAACCCTGATTGGTGAAATGATAGTAATTGATTGCTATTTTCCCTTCTTTAGCAGGGACTAATAAGATACATAAACACTAACCCTAAACTTATGTTAGGTATATATGTCGATATTATATAAAGAAAACATTTGTACACATATGACCTTATTATAAAGTTGTTATCTATGTCGTCATGATGTTGATCCTCTACACATATGATCACCTTATTATAAAGATGTTGACCTTATTATAAATATGTAGGCCACTATAAATAAACATATCATAATCGAAAGGAGTAGCCAAAATATAAAAAATTGACAACTTAATGTTTGGTATGGTGTAGGTAAGACAATTACTTGTCAGGACAAGGATTTGTCACAATAAATGAAAATGACATGAAGCTTGCTCGGTTAAGAGCGGCATTAGAGGCGAGGGGCGATGGAAAATGTTAGTTCCATTGCTATGATTGCAGAGGCTTGCAAAATAGAAGAATTTTAATAACAACAACCCAAAGACATTGTAGGGAGAAGGGGCACGCCGAAGGGGGCTATGAATATCATCCCTTGGTAAGAGGATTCAATATTTAATGTATTCTCTGTAATAATCAGTATGTCATGAATTTTAGTAATATTTATTATTGGGATTTTTATATTTTCTATACACACTAACTCTTCTATGTTGTTTTTAAATATATATATATATGATGCCTTCAAAATGTCGACCTCCAGAGAATTATTTTCCATGTACTAGCAAAAATACTACTTTACATGGAGATGAACTTCAAGATTAGAATATTGAAGTTGTTGATCAAGTTATTAATGATGATATGGATGGAGATAAATTTAGTGATTCAAATCAGAAAGATGAGATACATAGATTGATCCAAGACACATTTGCTCCAATGGATGAGGACAACTAGGATGATAGTCATGATGTTGATCCTCTACTCGAGAAGTCATGTCAACCTCTTTATGAAGGCTCAACAACAAATATTTTATCTACTATATTGTTGTTGGTGAACCTGAAGGTTTTGAGTGCTTTATCAAACACATGTCTCACACAGATACTAAGGTATTTAATTTGTTAATTATTTATCCCTGCATGTTCACAAACACCTAAAAGGTTCAATTTTTTCCTATATTGCTATTGTTTTCTAATTTGTAAATTAGTATATTGGATGATATATTGATGATTAATATTGTTTACATTGACTCATTATTTATAATTTTGAAGATTGTTAGGTGATGTTCTATTACCAACGCCAAATATTTTTCCACGCAGATATCGAGAGATATCCATGATTATGAAAGAAATTGGAATGGACTATCAGGATATTGATGCATGTCCTAATGATCATATCATATATTATGGACAATATGAATTAAAAAATGAATGCTCACAATGTCAAATAAGTAGATATAGAACCGATAAAGTGTCAAATAAGGTTTCTTGTAAAGTTCTTCATTATATTTCGATAATTCCACGTTTCCAACAGTTGTTTAGGTGCCAAAGTATAGCACGATTTATGGATTTACATGCAAAGAATAGAATTCGAGATGATGTTCTTCAAATGCCTGTAGATGGTTCTGCATTGAACTACATAGAAGAAAAGTGGCCAATTTTTAAAGAAGAACCTCATAATGTTAGACTTTCGTTGGTAGCTGATGGTGTCAATCCATTTGGAGAGATTTGTTCTACATACTCAGTGTGGCATGTTTTTGTTATAAACAATAACCTTCCTCCTTGGATGTCGATCAAGAGAGAGCACACAATGTTGGCAATGATTGTTCTAGGTATTTAATTAACTTTTATTTTCTTTAAAGCATGACAAAATATTTCATTTCTTTGTTTCGTGCATGGTAATTATTTCTTTTATATATCATGACATCTAGATAAGTATAATTAATCATGCAATAGGTTGAACCAATCAGGTAGGTACCAGGTTAAATATATGAACGTATATATTGAGCCTCTCATCGATGAGTTGTTGAATTTATGTGTTGGTGTCACTATGTATGACATCTCTAGAGCAATAGGGAAAAGACGATTTCAATTCCATGGAATATTATCATGGACAATTCATAATGCTCCTGGTTTAACAAATTTCTGTGGTATATTGTTACTTTGTTTTTGTGATTTAATATTATATATCTTTTTTAAAAAAATCATGCATTATTTTAAATTGTAACTCTAATTTGACACTAAATTTATTCATATATCTTCTAGGTCTTCAAACAAAGGGTAAATTTGCATGCCCAATTTGTGGTCCTAGGATAAAATCTCGTCATTCAAAGAGTTTAGCAAAGGAAGTGTTTGATGAGTATAGGAACTTTTTTCCTAAGAACCATAGTTATTGAACTACACACAAAGCAAAGTTCAGTGGTAAATAAGAAAATGGAAAAAAAACACGAAGAATGACTCCTCGCCTATGGAAGTTGGAATATATTAGAAATCGTCAAGGTAAGCAAATTATTTATGTATGACCTATTATATAAATCTTTGGTTAATTTCATTAGTATTAATTTCATTAGTATTAATTTCATTTTGTCCCATTAATTAGTGTTAATTTCAATTTGTTGATATTTCATGAATGTCGTTAAGGCACGAATGGGCCTCCACGAGGAATGAAAAGTTACTCGATGAAATTCAGTAGATTTATATACTATGAGCACCTACAAATAGTTCAATTGTTTGATACAATGCATATTAGGAAGAACATAACATAATTGTCATGGCGAATATTATATGGAAGGACTAACAAAGAGAGAATTGGAAATATTTGTTGTGACATCCAAGAAGCTAATCACGCCTTGCAAAGTGTTATTATTAATTCTCATGGAGATGGTCGTGAATAAAATACTAGTCTTCCTTGGTTATTAACAGAGAAACAAAGAAATATTGTAAAAGAGGTCATTCGAAAAATTAGGTTTCCGATGGGGTTTTCGTCGAACATACAAAATATCTTAACTAAAAAAGGTGATTTTGGCGGTGTTAAAACACATGACTAGAGTACATTCGTTAAGGTAATTAGTAGGTTATAATATATTTTCTTATTGGTATGCATTTTTTGGAAACAAATAATAATTATTTGTTTTTTGTTACAGTATGTTCTACGTTTATCTCTCCCAGAGGACTTTCACAACAACATAAAACAAATTATTTATGTACTTGAAAAATACATGAGGTAAGTATTGTTTTATAAGGAAAATGTAATTCTTATGTGATTTGTATTGGAACTTACTGACATATTATATTTTATCTGCAAATTTATGTATGCCTTGATATTATTTTATTTCATCGACATTTGTAGGTGGCTATCATCAAAATAAATCCATAAAGAAGATATAAGGTATTGGAAGAGAGAAATTCCCCGACTAATTTGTCAAATGCAACAGTATATACCTCCAACATTTTTCAATGCACAAGAACACTACCTCATACACCAAGTTGAGGAGATTGAATTATGTGGACTAGTACACACAAGGTTGATGTGGATGGTGGAGAGACAGTTGAAGTCACTGAAGGCTTTTGTTAGACAAAGAGAATGTCTGGAGGGTTTTATGGTTGAGGGATATATGGTATATCAATGCATGGTGTATATTAGTCAATATCTACCTAAATTAGCAGAAAATATAAATGTGCCTCGCATTTGGCATCTCGACTCGATCAACAAATCTGAAGGGGAGGTCCTATTGGGGAAAGGTAAAATGAGGACCATGAAAGGTAATTATTAGATGTTGACATAGATTTAATATATTAAACATCTATTAAATTACTCATTTATTAACAATAACTAATTAATGATATTAAATTGTTATGCTATCATATAGTTGCTCGAGAGTGGGATGCTTTACATTTATACATTTCAAACAACCTTGATTGGATGGATAATTGGATACAATATATTGAAGAATACTTCAGTACGTTATCATGGGAAGGGGTGAGTAAGATGATTAAAAAAGTGCATCATCATCAAGATCAATTTCTTGATCTTACATCAAGGGAAGTTGATTTAGCCTTTGGTTTAAAATATAAACAAGCAAGTTAAATTTGTTACCCACATTTTCCTAGTTTTTTCCCAATTTTTCAATGCATTTGGTTTGTTTAATTATTGAAATATATATTTAGTAAGTCCTATATGAGGATTATTAATTCACAATTTATTTTTTACTTCTTATCCATGTTTCAGTTGAAACATCACAAGGCTATGTGGTGTAATGGTCATAAATTTCGTATCAAAATGTTGGATGATAAGATGAAAACCTCGAATTGTGGGATAACTGCAGTGTTTAAGGTCACCAACATTTCTTCTAGAAGTGACAGAAATTTGGAAGAAACTGAGAATAGGTACTATAGCCATTTGGAGGATATAATTGAGTGTGATTTTATTTCCTTTAAAATAGTTTTGTTTGAGGTTAAATGGTACAGGCTACGGATGCATG
Source organism: Picea engelmannii (assembly GCA_009831015.1). Classification (NCBI taxonomy): domain Eukaryota; kingdom Viridiplantae; phylum Streptophyta; class Pinopsida; order Pinales; family Pinaceae; genus Picea; species Picea engelmannii. Next base: position 450,937 of record ML779325.1, read on the forward strand.
AAGTTGATCCTGAAAGAACTGTTATTGAGCATGCTAATGGATTTACCATGGTTAATAAAAGGGTATTTGAACCAGGTATAGAGCCTTATGTTATTCCTAGTCAATGTGAGCAAGTATTTTACTCAGAGGTACTTGGTAAAGAAGGTTGGTCATATGTTGTTATATATGATCCAAGAGGAAGACCAGTAAAGTACAATCATGTAGCTGAGGATGAAGATAATAACGAGGAATAATATCATGATTATGAAGATCAGGAGCAGGTGTCTCATGTAGTCGATGTGTCAGACGAAGAAGTTGAAGAGGTTGATCATCCAAATGTAGGAGACAACGATCTCATTGACGATATCGATAACTATAGTAGTGAAAATGACATTGATGATGATGTTGATAGGAATGATCCTTTCAACAATATCGATTATGAACCAGATCCTGATACATATGTTGAACTGGATGAAGAAGAAGATGACTGATATTTAATTGTTGAAAATAAGAGGTATGTGTTTATATATTTTATATGATCTTTGTATGTTTTTGTTTCTTATAATATAGTATATGATACATGTTCTTTATAATTTCAAATTAGGTAATATGGGGAAATTGAGAGTGATGTGCGGGGGGGAGAGGGGGGCATAATTAGAGCTTCCACCTTCACGTGGTTGCCCCTGTTTAGTAGAGAATGAACTATTCTCAAAACCAAGAGGATCTTTGCATGACTGCGCCTAATCATACCAACGATGTAGTTATGTCCATGATCAATTCATCATTATCATTCTCCAAATATCTTATACAAATTTTACAAGGAAATTGCACTAGGAAATTCATCTATGGAATTGTTATATATAGGTCCAACATAATGATCCCCTATAATGTGGACATTATCCCTCAAGTAGGTTTCATGACTTCATGTTTGGGTTGTATATCAATGTGTTGTTTATATCCCACATTGTGGATGGCTAAAAATTATTGCTTGAGTGCTCATTGATCATAAAAGGCATAACCAAATCCTTTAAGATATTCTCCCAATAAGTTATCATGGGATGCCAATATTTTTCCCCTCCCTTATCAATCGAGGCTTTATATTGCATGATTGGTGTGTCATCAAGAATTTCAAATTTGAAGTAGTGGCATCCTTTGATACCAATTATCTTGTGGTTACTTCCCAACAAGTGTGGATCCATGAAGCTTTTGTAGGTCAAAAAATTCATGAATTAGATATGAGATGAAGAAATTGTGATCTTCACATCTATAAGTTTTCACCATTTGTAGAAATGAAAATATGTCTTTTTTCCTAATTTGCGTTGATGACCTCCTATAAGTTCCATTTATGTCTTCATGTTTGTATCCCATCGAGAGGAAACCATATTCATCAATGTAAAACACCCTTCTTGCTATTAGAAGGGATGGAAATGAAAACACATAGTGACTGTAACATCCTACTCTGGCACACTGAGCGAACTTATTCTTTGAGGACACTTGCTCGCAAGTGATCCAGATTATTATGCTATTAAAACTTTTGATGTTGATTATGAGGCATTATGGGTTGATGACATGTTGCTTTACCGCTTTAACATAGACAGGTGCTATTGACTTGGTTTTACTGAGTGTGCAAGATTATAGAACTAGAGGATGTTGAGGCATCAATGTAACCCCTTGGACTCCGGATCGAGTCGAGGAGTAATACCATTGGGGTTTGATTGTTTTGTTGTGATATTAGTGCATCTGATTAGATGATATGATATGGATATGTTCTGACATGATTTGTTGATGATGCAGGCTGATGATAGCTTGCCGACCAGACTCACATATGGAGAAAAGGGGTCACTCACGACTACCATAGGTGTTGAGGGAGAGGTGTGGACAACAGCCTTGCCATAGCTTACTAGCACTTTTGTCATCACTCAAACTATAGGTTAACGATTACCTAGTTCGAGAGGACCCATGATGTCATGAGGGAAAACTGCGACAGTCGCTCACAATGATTCCAAGGGGTGTGCAATAAGGCGGGGGCCTTATTCCTTAGAAGCCCTTAGTCTCCCATAAGTTCACCTGACAGAGTGTTGACTCTAGGGGTTATTGATGTCTACCAAATCAATCAAGAGGCGAGTGACACCCTTGGAGCATGTAGTGCGTCCTGAAGGACACATCGCGCAAAGGAATAGATGAGGCGAGTGACACCCTTGGAGCATGTAGTGCATCCTGAAGGGCACGTCGTGCAAAGGAACAGATGAGGCGAGTGGCACCCTTGGAGCACCTAGTGCATCCTGAAGGGCACGTCGCATTGTTGATGATAGAGGGATGAACCTAGAAGGCCCTAAGACAAATAACATGTTAAGTAATTTTTAAAACAATTTCCCTAATTAAATGTTTCCCAGTACAAATTTTAAGTTCTAAGTCTGAATTACGCTAGGGGTAAAAAATTTTCTACCTTAAAAAAAATAAAAATAAATAAATAAATAAATAATAAAATAATAAATAAATAAAATAAAATAATAATAAGTAAAATAAAAACAACTTAAATAATAATCATGATCTTCGTTAAATCTTGTAACATGAGGGGAGTAAGAAATGAAATGTTTCAAAAAAATCATGTTGGATTAAAACTTAAAAAGGGAATTAATTGTTTTATTACCTTAATAGATTAAAATATACTAATTAATTAAGAAAAGTGGAAAAAGGGGTTAATTTTCACACCTGCTTTTTTGAGTTCTAAGTAAAAAGGGGAAAGAGGGAAAATCAAAAAAATAGGAAACTAGGGAAAAGACGTAACATAAAAAGGGAAAAAGGGGAACTTAAGGGAAAAAGCGGAAAGTCAACTTAGTAAAGAATCTACCATTTAAGAGCTTTCTAATTTTAAACTGAATTAGCAATTTCATAATAGGGAAAGCCTTTAAAATCTGTAAGGGAATTTGGGGACACCTAGGAGTGATTCTAGGAGTAACTCTAGGTGGGTGAGGGAAATAAGACAATTAATTAATTAAAGAGATTAAATAATGGAAGAATGAAGGGGATGGGTGACACTTCTACGGAGAAGAATTTTTAGGAATTTATTTAAAAAACTTTAATTAAATAAGGTTTTAGGAATGAAGGGAAGTTTGAAACTCTATAAAATGAAGGAAGGAGAAGGAGGAAAAGAGATCTTCTATTTGTGTATTGTTACGCTACATAAATATTTACTTGGCTGATTTACTTGTGGGAGTTGGGATACCCAGCTCAGAGAGGAGTGTTAGCTTGGCCTTGCGAGGTGAGCTGGGAGCTAGTTGGAATCTATGGATAGTGTGTGTGGCCCCTTTTCATCTTGGGGGGCTAAGGGGGAAGAAGATTACCCCTAGCATTGGCTGGGAGGTACCGGTGAAGTCTCAATGGTCGGCGAGCATGAGTTTCATGGAGCGTGCAGACGACACTCGGAGCAGGCGAACAAGCAATGGTATGTTTCTTCATTTGAATGGTAGATTGTTGTAGGATTTATGATTTTGAGTTGCATGTTTATTGGGTAGGTAAACTGGTTGTCTAGTTTCATGACTGAAATTTGTATGGCCTAGCTGATTGATTGGTAGATTGATTTCCCATTACCTTCGTCTTCTCGCATGTCATGACCGCCTTGTGTGATGATTGTGAACTTGAGGTTGTTTTTCCTTCATTCCTAGCTCACCAGTCCTCGCCTGAGCAGTTGGCCAGGAGCCTGATCTACAATCGTCGCCTTAATGTTAAAATACCTATGGATCTCAACGCCCTTCTTTTCTGTGCGAGGAAGGTGGAGCGAAGGACAAATACATCCGTCAACCTCTGTTTTTGTCCTTGGTTGATTGTTTTTCTTGCACCCTGATGCATTTGACCTGGCCATTTAATGTTGATGGTGAACATGATCTCTTCTTCTATGCTTATTAATGAGTTGTGGATTGATTAAGTTTTTATTCTTCTATGATTTGTTTAACCATAATGTCTCCCCTTTTTATTGAATGGTCGGTCTGCTCTTTACATTTTATAGATAATTGTTTTTAGTCATTTATTCATGGGATGATTGTTCAACAATTTTGCTGATATGTTAAGGACATAATTGTAAATCCCCTTCTGGTGCATTGTACAACAATTTTGTTCATTCTGCATTTTATTGATTGATGGCTTCTTGCCCAGCGTCTTTCTTTTACCTGGGAGGCATCTCTTCTCCTTCTGAAAGAATTTAATTTAAAAAAAAGTTAGACTAGAATTTCGATTTTAATGTTTGCACAACCCTCTATTATGTTACTTCCAAATGTGGTTAAGGGTAGTGTTTTACCTTTGACTAGTTTAAGCTTAAAATTTTACTGCGTTTTTTGGTTAATTACCACGATTTGTTGATTAAACGGAATAAGACCTTTAGGGTGGGCATCCTTAGAACTAGAGGTTGTTCATCTATCACTAGCTGGATAGGCTGGACCCATAGAAAATCTTTCATCCAGTCATAGCTGTGCATGTGGATGCGTGGCACTGTAAGTTGCCCCTTGATGTCCACGTTTTCCTTTCCTTTACCTGACAACGAGTTTATTTGGATCCATAGTTCTTACAACCACCTCTTGCATTTACGAATGGCCTTATTTAAGCAATACACTTTTCAATTTTACTTGGACACCAACTGTCACTAGTGTAATAAGGTAGCGATGGTTAATTCTTACAACCTTCTCCTTAAATGCCTTATCATTGCTTTTTATTTATTTATTTTTCTTGTTATTTACTTCATACTAATGCAAGGTTAATTGATATTAAAATCTGCGTTAATAAATGCCTTGATATTGGATTTACGTTAAAGGTCTTGTTATTTTCCTTATTGGTTATCTAATAGTAGCATTCTACTTTAACATTTTTACTGATGTATCAAGAATAATGGCTAGTTGGATGAATTATGAATTAGATGACAGATTGAGATTTATTTAATAATAGCAATAAAAGAATTAGCAATCTACTTTGTTAATAAGAGCCTTCTCCTTTATTTTAGTTAATGTCTCATATTAGCAATCTACTTATTTTAGTTAGTGTTTAATAATAACAAGCTACTTTAGTTTAGTAATGCTTCAATTAAATTTAATGGCTAGTAGATTGAGATTTGGTTAAAATTGAATTGCCCAACTGGAATGTATAATGATTAAAGTTGGAATGGAGAATTGTTGGAGTCATGGTTATGTAGCTCTTAATTCACTTGCGCCTTGAATTAATTTGAAAGTTGTATTGTGTCATGAATAATCAAGAAGCATGGTTGATTATGTAATTGTTCTCTTAGCACTTTTTAAATCAAGTAGGTTACTCTTGCACCTTTAGGAGATGCTGACGTATGATCAAATTGTAAGTTTATAATAGAAATTGTGCACCATGAAATTTTAGGATGTGAGACTCATTTTGTAATTTGATTTCCTTGCTCCATGAATTAATTGATATCTATTTGCACCATAATATGTATGGACAGTCTTGGGGTAGTTACTTCATCTGCCACTAAAAGGGTAATTACTATTGAACTTAATGATGGATTATTCCTACGCCTTGACGTAAAGTAGATGTCTGCCATTGCATCTTGAAATTAAAATAAAGTTGATTACATTGCGCACAAACTTATGTCGTTTTATGATGGATTTAGTAATCGAATTCTCTTGCACCCTGGGAATTGATGTGATGTGTGACTGATTCATAGAACACTATTGCGCATTGATCATCGTTGATGTTGTTGTCTTATAATATTTAGTTTTGGTCTTGATTGTGTCGGGAGGGATGTAGACACCTCCTTGTTCCTCAGAACAGTCTCCAGCCTTGAGACCTTAAATGGTCAAAATCGATGGGAACCTGGGCTTGAGCATTGCTTATGTGTCCTGGAGGTCCTAACCATTGCAGGGTAGGACGGGCAGGTAATCATTCATATTCTTGTTAGGTCATCATGTGGTTGTTGCGTGAGTTGCTTGTGTGTTGTTCATCGTTGTGTTGTGTTGTTGAGTATAATGTCATGTTTACCTTCCTACACACAAAAAAAAAAAAAAATTGCACTTGTTATGTGAGGCTTGATGTCGTGACGAAATGGGAGGTTCGTTACAGTGACTTTGTTATGACATGTACACTTATTTATTTGCATCAATAATACTAGGGGTAATATATTTGACATAATTGTATGAATTGTTATATTAATTAATCTAGTTATTGTATGTTTTTAGAAATACAAGTACTAACTCACTATATATCATATAATTGATTTTCGTTGCAGGGAATTTTGTGGAAATGTTGATCAAACATTCTCAATATATTTACTCCTAGAATTATATCTCTTTAGGTGAATACAAAAGGGCTTGCCACTCCTTATACATTCAATCTTTTAATTAATCATTTTCATTGTTTATCGTAATCTAGAAGGGTTGATCAATCCTTTAATTTATAATTTTTCAATCACATTTCCAAAATCATAGAAGAGGTTTCACGGGGGGTTATATTTAGGAGAAGAATAAGTCAGGTCAGTCAACTGCCCCATTTGCATTCATATTTTTCATTCATCCTTGTCATTGTTTAACCTAGTTTAGAAGGTTCAAAGGTTTAGTTGATCCTTCATTCAGTGAATCCTTTTTGAAAGTCATGGAAGAGGTTTTCACTAGGGGAATAATGTGGAAAGGTCGATCAACCCTTCTATAGATAATTGTTCCCTTCTAGTTAACTGTCCATTTCCTAGATTGGTATTTTTTTAGGGGAGGAATAAAAAAGTGTTAGGAACTCCTTTTGCATTCATATTTTTAATTAATCCGTATTGTTATTTGAGCTAGTTTGGAAGAATAGGTCAACCATTCCTTATATAAATTTTTCAACGAATCATTTTAAAATTAATAGAAGGGGTATTTGTTAGGGGAATAATGTGGAAGGGTAGAAAAACCATTTTATAGAGAACTGTTCCATTTCGGTCAACTGTTAGTATCCTAGAATAGTACCACTTTAGGTGAAGAATAAGGAAGGAATGACCACCACTTATGCATTTAGATTTTTAATTAATCAATTTTGTTATATATCATAATCTAGAAGAGTTGACTGACACTTCCTTGTATAACTTCTCAGTGAATCCTTTTCAAAGTCAAAGAAGATATTTGTATTGGGAGAATAATGTGGAAGGGTCAGTTGACACTTGTATATATAATTGTTTCATTCTAGTCAAATCTCCATCTCATAGAATGACATTTCTTTAGGGGAATAATAAATAAGGGTTGATTGCCCCTTTTGCATTCAATCATTTTAATTAATCCTTTTCCCTTATTTGAGCTAGTCTACAAGGGTTGATCAACTCTTCCTTGTATAAATTTTCAATGAATCATTTTCAAACTAATAGAAGAAGTATGTGCTAGGGGCATAATGTTCAAGTGCCAATCAACCTTTATCTAATGATAATTGTTCCATTTCAAGAAACTATTTGTCTCATAGAATGGTATATCACTAGGTCAGGAACAAGGAAGGGTTGGTCACAACTTATTGATTCATATTTCCAATTAATCGATTTTGTTATTTTTCCTACTATGTAAGGGTTGATCGACCCTTCCTTGAATAAATTTTCAATGAAGCCTTTCAAACTCATAAAAGAGGCTTTCACTAGGGCATAATGTGGAAGTGTCGCCTAATTCTTCTTGATATAATTGTTATATTCCAATACACGCTACATCTCATTGAATGTTATATATTTAACAATAGAAGAATTAGGTGAGTTATGTCGCCTAATCATACCTGTAACATCCCGCTCTGGCACACTGAGAGAACTTATTCGTTGAGGACACTTGCTCGCAAGTGATATCTATTATTATGTTATTAAAACTTTTGATTTTGGTTATGAGGCGTTATGGGATGATGACATGTTGTTTTATCACCTCGACAAAGACAGGTGCTATTGACTCGGTTTTATTGAGTGTGCAGGATTTTGGTTCTTGAGGATGCGGATGCATCGATGGAACCCCTTGGACTCTGGATCGAGTTAGGGAGTGTACCATTTGGGGTTTGATTTTTTACTGTGATATTAGTGCATCTAATTAGATGATATAATATGGATATGTTCTGACATGATTTTTTGATGATGCAGGATGACGATAGCTTTCCGACTAGACTCACATGTGGAGTAAAGAGGTCACGCACGACTACCAGAGATGTTGAGGGAGAGGTGTGGACAACAACCCTGCCACAACCTACTAGCACTCTAGACGTGGCTCGAACTATAGGTTAATGTTTACCTAGTTCGAGAGGACCCGCGATGCTGTGAGGGCAGACTGCGACAGTCGCTCACAATGATTCTAAGGGGTATGCAATAAGGCGGGGGCCTTATTCCTTAGAGGTCCTTAGTCTCCCACAAGTTCACCTGGTGGAGTATTGACTGCAGGGGTTTTTGATGTCTACCAAGTCATTCAAGAGGCGAGTGACACCCTTGGAGCACGTTGCATCCTGAAGGGCACGTCGCACAAGAAAAATGGAAAGAGGTGAGCGGCACCCTTGGAGCACGTAGTGCGTCCTGAAGGGCACATCGCGCAAGTGACCAGATGAGGTGAGTGGCACCCTTGGAGCACCTAGTGCATCCTGAAGGGAACGTCGCGTTGTTTTGATAAATGAATGAGCCTAGATGGCCTTAGGATGAACAATGTGATAAGAATTTTTAAAAACTTTTTCCCTAATAAAATGTCACCCATCACAAAAATTAAGGTCTAGGTTTAAATCATGCTAGTGGTAAATTTTATCCTTTTTATTAAAAGAATTTATATATATATATATAATAAAATTTAAAATAAAAATAAATAAAGAGTATGATCTTCGTTAAATCTTGTAACACAGAGGGAGTAAGAAATTTAATTTATTCAAGAAAAAAAAAATTGTTGGAATCAAATTAAAAAAAGAAAAAATAAATTAATTGTTTTATCTTTTTGATAATTTAAAATATACTAATTAAATGAGAAAAGGGAAAGCGGGTTAATTTCCACACCTACATTTTTGAGTTCTAATTAAAAAGGGGAAAGAGGGAAAACCTAAAATATTAGGAAACTAGGAAAAGAGGTAAACATAAAAAGGGAAAAAGGGAACATAAGGGAAAAGGCGGAAAGTCAAACTTAGTAAAGTATCTACCATTTAAGAGCTTTCTAATTTAAGCTGAACTAGCAATTTAATGGTGGGGAAAGTCATTAAAACCTATAAGAGAATTTGGGGACACCTAGGAGTGATTCTAGGAGTAACTCTAGCTGGGGTAGGGAAATAAAGATAATTAATTAATTAAAGAAATTAATTTATGGAGGAACGAAGGGGAAGGGTGACACTTGTACGAGGAGGAATTTTTAGGAATTAAATTTTAAAAACTTAACTAAACAAGATTTTTGGGAGGTAAGGAACCACGAAACTCTATATAATGAATGGAGGAGACGGAGGTAGGATCTTTTCTATTTGCATAATGTTACACTGCAGAAATATCTACTTGAATGACTTAACTTGTGGGAGTTTGGATACCCAGCTCGATGAGGAGTGGTAGCTCGGCCTTGCAAGGCGAGCTGGGAGCTAGTCGAAATCTCTGGATAGTGATTGTGTGGCCCCTTTGTGGCTTGTGGGGCTAAGGGGGAAGAAGCGTACCCCTCGCATTGGCTGAGAGGTACCAGTGTACCCCTAGCTTGAATATGCATTTTTACTTGGGTGACTGAACTAATTGTATAGATGGTTTTCTAAAATTTTCTTAGCCTCTCTTGATAGATCGACTCCCATGGCTTCATTTACCCACACGTCTTGACCACCTTGTTGTGTTGATTATGACCTTCATGGTTGTTTAGCCTTCGTCCCTAGCTCACCAGTCCTTGCCTAAGCAGTCGACTAGGAGCCTAATCTACGGTCGTCGCCTTAGCGTTAAAATACCTATGCATCTCAACTCCCTTCTTTTCTGTGCAAGGATGATGAGCGAAGGATGAACCTGTTAGTCGTCTACCCTTGATGTTTGTCCCTAGTTGATTGTTGATTCTATCATCTGGCAACGACCTATGCATGTGGATTATCTTTTATCCTGGTTGGTTTTCTCTATACCTTGATTGATAGAACCCCTGCAATCACTCCATGACCCTTCCCATTGGATCCTTGTGTTCTCTTACTGTTGTCTACACTGTATTGGGGTATTTTGGCAATGAAAAAGGAAATGAATTCATCTCTTCATTTTACATTGGGTATTCTAACAATGAAAAATGAAATGATTTCTGGTCAGCATTTTTATTTTGGGTATTCTAGCAATGAGAAACAAAATGAATTCATCTCTGCATTTTACATTGGGTATTCTAGCAATGAAAAACAAAATGAATTCATCTTCGCATTTTACATTGGGTATTCTGGCAATGAAAAACAAAATGATTTCTTGTTTGCATTTTTATTTTGGGTACTCTGGCAATGAGAAACGGAATGAATTCATCTCTGCATTTTACATTGGGTATTCTGGCAATGAAAAATGAAATGAATTCATCTCTTCATTTTACATTGGGTATTTTGGCAATGAAAAGCGAAATGATTTCTGGTCTGCATTTTTATTATGTATTCTGGCAATGTAAAAGAGGAATTATTCTTGTCTACATTTCATTTTACCTTTGGGGCAATTTTGCCCTTGATGAAGACTTTGTTTTGCCTTAAAATTTTGCTGCCATTTGATTCATGTTAATGCCCACATTTTTTCTTTTCAATTCATCAAATTTCCTGCTGTGAAAGACCATGATTTGGAAATGAAAAATGGACTATGTTTCATGCTGAAATCACCCACAATTTTATCCATTTAAATCACAACTTTACTTGCAGGAATGACCACGTTTTTTATAATCATAAGTTGACTGTGTTGTTGTAGAAATCATCCATGATTTTATCCATTTAAATCACAACTTTACTTGCCAAAATGACCATGTTTTTTATAATCAGAAGTTGATTGTGTTGTTGTAGAAATCACCCACGATTTTATCCATTTAAATCACAGCTTTACTTGCTGGAGTGACCACATTTTTGATAATTAGAAATTGACTGTGTTTTCATCTTAATTGACCACGACTTTCCTTAATCATTGCTTGAGTTGTTGTTGACTGACCACGAGTTGGTCCTTCTGTAGTTTTGTTTGTCCCTTTTATCCTCCTTCACATTGAATGCATACACAACGTTCTCTCTACCAAGCTTTAATTACCACATCAATGTTACTGGCCATGTTGATTATCATGTTAACTGCAATAATAAATGTTATTTTGTTTCCTTATTAATTACTAGAATAATTGTTGTAGCAATGCTAATGGTTAGCAACCTCCTTTTTTTGTTAAAGGCCATGTTAATTGCAATATGAAATGCTATATTTTTTCCATATTAATTGCCAGAACAATTGCTACAACAATGTTATTGGTCAGCAGATTCCTTCTATTGATTAAATGCCACAACGAGTTAAATAGTTAATAGTTATATAAATCGCCTAGTTATTGTGCTATGAATGGTTATTTTAACAGTCATACAAATTGCCTTGTTAATGTTATGTTAATTGTATGTTAACTAGAATGTTAAATGCCTTGTTATTGCTATATTATTTATTATGAAAACAATCATGTAAACTATCTTGTTAATGCTATATTAATTGTCATGTAACTGCTATGATAATCACCTTGTTAAATTTCTACAACATTGTTAATATTTAGCAGTTCCCTTCTCTATGATAATAGACCGCTAGCATTGTTAGTTCAATCAATATATCTATACTACATGTTGAGATTTAATTTCTTAGAAGTGTTAATGGTAGCATTCCACTTTAAGAATGTTAATGTTGTTATTCAAGTTTATGGCTAGTTGGATGGGGATTCAAATTAATATAGAATTGTCCATTTAGGTTGTAATAAATATTAAAATTTGTATGGTGAGTAAAGACTAGATTGCAAATTTTAGACTTGCTAATTTAGATATGTAATTGATGTTAGTTGGATTTATAGATATCGCCTAATTGGTAACTCAGACACGCTAAATTGAGTCGTAATTCATGTTAAGTTCGGTTGGTAACTCCTTGACTAATGGAATTTAGACTGGTTAATTGATTTGTAATTAACGTAATTTTAAATCATAGATATTGACCTTTTAGCCTTGATTAATGGTTGGGTTGTTGACGAAGTCCTTTTTACCTTGCGCTTCCTGTTGAGGGTGTTGTTGTTCATTTTAATTAATGTTTGTACTTGGTTTGTAAACATTTAATGTTCCTGGTTTCTCACTATAAGGGTTCTAGTTACTTGTGTAATTAATTTTGGGTGTGTGGGGTTGTTAGGATGATTGTCCTTAGCTTAGTAGGCTTGGTTTGCTTGTGTCGGGTGGGATGTAGACACCTCCTTGTTCCTTAGAAAAGTCGACATTCTTGAGACCTTAAATGGTCAAAATCGATGGGAACCTAGGCTTGAGCATTGCTTATGTGTCCTAGAGGTCCTAACCATTGCAGGGTAGGATGGGCATGTAGTCATTCTTATTCTTCATCGGTTGAATGTCGTGCATTTCTTCAAGGTGCTTGATGTGATTTTATGTTACGTCATTATGTTTGTTGTGGAGTGAGTTGCATGTGTTGTGTTTGTAATCATGTTGCAATGTTGAGTATAATGTCATTATTACCTTCCTACATACACAAAAAAAAAATAAAAAATTGCACTTGTTATGTGGGGCTTGTCGTAATGAAATGGGAGGTTCATTACATATGGTATTAGAGTGGGTTCAACCCGCGACTTGGGATCGCTACTGATTTCATTGATATGACTTGATTACAATGTTGCTAATTGAGTTGACTTGTATTCGTGTAGGTAATCATGGTTAGAGAATGTCACGGAGGCAGACGACGAGGTGTTAGGGGATGAGGCACGACGCCTCCAGTAGCATCCATGCCTGAGGGGTCTAACCCCAAGGGAAATGAATAGGTTGTCGGGCAGGAGAAGATAGCAGTTGGTGATGTGGTTGGAATGATGAGATCAGCGCATGTCTGAGGCACCCCCTGAGGTTCCACCGTGTGCTCCAGTCGGTACTGGTAGCGTTCACCGTGAACTCGAGAAGGTCAAATTTCTCGAGTTCTTTGGTGCCCCGGACGATGCATCCACTGAGGCATGGTTGGATAATATGGCGATGTGTTTTGCACTTCGCAATTATACCTCCAACATGAAGGTTCACATGGTGGTCTTCCAACTGAAAGGAAGCACTCTTCTATGGTGGAAGACGCTCCTAGCGCAGCTGAATGTGGCCATCGAAGATGTGTCTTGGGAACTATTTGAGGAACAGTTATGAGAGAGGTACCTTTCATAGGAATTCATTGAGTGTCAACTCAATGAGTTCAATGCCTTATGACAGGATGGTCGTATGGTGCCCGAGTACGAGGCCCATTTTATGGAGCTGCTCTAGTATGCTCCACACCTTAACACTGAGAAACTTAAGGCCAACAAGTTCATGTTCGGTCTTAATGAAAACATACATGAAAAGGTCAGGATTGTGATGCCTCAAACCTTGCATGATGTCATCCAGAAGGCCTTCATAGTAGAGGAGGAGCTTATTAGAGGGGGTCAGACCAGGACTCCAGTGAGACTAGTAGGGCATGTGTCTTCTAGAGCACAGCAGCATCAGACACCAGCTAGACATACGTCAGGATATCATGGCTTCCAGAGGGGATCTACTTTCACTACACCTCGGAGACCGATGCCTCAGCAGCGGACACTTTATCGGGGACCACAACATCAACAACAACGTTGACCGCAGCAACAGTAGTTTAGGCATGTTCAGTAGAATAGACCAGTATTCCAGGATGGAGGGCCGTCACCTTCTACTTTGGGTACAAGGACTACTGGGCCGAAGAAGGGGTGTTGGATGTGTGGGGAGCCACACTACTAGTACGAATGCCCGATGGAAAGGACTACAGTGTCTGGATCAGTCAAACCCACTACCGTGGGAGATATGGGCAAGGCCCATCGGATTCATGCAGCGGTGAATAACTGCCAGGAAGAGAATTAGTCAACTATGCTTGAGATGACAAGTACCGTCACTGACCAGACCCTTAGTATTTTGATATATCTCAGTGTTACCGAGAGTTTCATTTCTGGTGCAGCGCTAAAAAGGATTAAGGTAAAGACAGTCAAATAGGTTGAGTTTAGCTTTGTAGATATGGCCTCGGGAGACAAACAAAAGGTTGGAGGAAAGGTTACGAGCTATATCCTTAACCTAGGAGAGTTTGTCACAAGGGCCAAGTTGTACATCATGATCTTAGGATCTTATGATGTCGTAATTGGTATAGACTGGTTGGAATCGCATGAGGTGATACTCAACTGTAAGACAAAATGGTTGAGCTTGGTTGATGACAAGGGACAGAGACGTGTGATTGTAGGATGGAACCAGGGAGTTTCCCTGAGGTTCATCTCTTCCTTACTGTAACGAACCTGCTTAAATAGATGTATAGGATTATTAATTGTAATTAATTTAATAATCTAATTGTCCTAAAAGTTAGATAAACAATAATTATTTCTTAAATAACTTTAACTAATTAATTATTATTAATTACTTGTTCATGATTGTCAAGGATTAATTAAGTATTAATTAACTCATTAATTAAGTAAGTAAAGAAATAAAAGGGGGTTAATAAGTTATATTGTTTAAATTAAAAAGGTTACGTACACGGAAAGGGATAACATATTAATTACGAGAGGATAAAATAATAAAGGAAAGGCTAAGGGGCATTGGACGGGAGATAGGCATTGATTTTCGGGGGCTCTCTGGGATTGGCAAAGAGGAGAGTGGAGTTCTGTAGTTAGGAAGGTTCAGTACATGCACTGGTTTGCTAGAGGTTTTGGGCACGGGGGCTAGGATATCCATATGATATCCTGGAGCTAGGAAGTTGTCCTAGTTCGCAGGAACAAGGTTTTGGGCAGTGTTTACACTGTGCAACAGCGGTCAACAAGGCAAGTGAACAAACAGAGGGTTAGCATCAGACCCAGGTATTTAAAATTGTGTATTTGTTTTATTTTGCTATAAAATTTTATTATTTGTGGATAAATCTATATGCGAATGTGCTGCGAATGTGCTCAATTAAAGGAATTTTTGAATTTTACTAATTTGCTCAATATAGAGGAATTATTGAACCTTACTGTTATGTTAGTAGAATCAACTGATGTTAAATAATATGGCCACTACAAATGGTATCAGAGCTCCTGGTTCAAAATCTGGAAGCAAGGGCCTACCTACCTACCTACTCGCCTACCCGATTTAGTAATGGAACTGTACCCACCCAAAAATTTGATAAATCTATGCCCTAAGGGCCAAAACTCCAAGCTCTAACTCCAGCCATGCTTAACCTGCAAACAAAACATAGAAATTTTAATAAAAATAAATAAATGCAATAAGAATTTTAACACGAATTTACTAAAGTAAAACAAGCAACTAGGGTTGTTACAAGAATGCAAACTCACTTTCATAACAGGAACTAAAACTAAAGATATGAAAAACTTGACTAACTGAAAAGAGATTTCCATGGCCCTTAAATGAAACCAACTCTACAAATACTAAAAAAAAAAAGTGGAGCAAAAGGTCTTTTAAAGAAAAATCCTACTCGTAAAACCATCTATACTGCTACCATGGAAAAGAAAATTGTCAGAGATACCGGAATGCATAAAAGACATCAAATTTGTAGTAGAACAGAATATCTTTTTACAAACTCAGAAGAAATGAACAATATAATGGGATCTTGTTAAGGCCATAGCAACAATGCTTTCTTTTAACCATGCCTGCTAGTTCAAGCATAAAGAAATCAGCAAATGACAAAACTCCACTAAGAGAAAAACTGAATCAGGGCGTATAACACCTTGAATTGTACTTGCAAGGCAGATCATGTTCATTCTTCCATGAATAATGGGAAACCCACCAAAGTCAAAGATTTTCCCTTTAAAGATAGCTAAATTAAAGAACACGAAAATAACCATTTCAGTAAAGAAACATGTAACGTTCCTCCTCGTTACGACGACAAATCTCTTGTAACTAGTGCAATTTTTTTTATTTTTATTTTTGTGTGTGTGTGTGCGCGAGTGTACAAGGAAAACAGACACATTCAACTGGGCATCACCACCTGATGACAACAAGATGAAACCATGATGAACACAGCAAGACGACATAAGACACACCTCAGTAACTGTACGCAACCAACGATGATCAAATGATAGACATTAATAAGATTGACTACCCACCCGTCCTACCCTGCAATGGTTAGGACCTCCAAGACACATAATCAATGCTCAATCCTAGGTTCCCATCGATTTTAACCATTTAAGGTCTCAGGGCTGGCGACTGTTCTAAGGAACATGGAGGTGTCTACAACCCGCCCCACAAGCAGATCAAGCAACAATGGATTACCAACCACTACAACAATAGTAAAAAACGACCACCATATCCCCTACGGAAGGCACAAGTCGGAAGGAATCTGACACTGACCCAACGTGGTTAAGACAAGACGTTATCTATGACTCAAAAGGGCATTGATTACAAACCAAAACCTCCATTTAATTTCAATAATCAACGAGTTACCTAAACCACCCTGTGGACCCAATGTAAAATCAATGATTGCTAATTCTCATCACTAACTCATAATAAACGATTGTGCTTAGTTCGAAGACATTACATTTGGTTAACGATGGCAACCATTTAACAACATTACCCTGAGATATTAATCACATTATATTTTTATTACCCTTACTCGACAATTTAATCGTTAATCTCATTACATCTTGTATGTCACCAATACCATAAATTTTTAGTAACATTATCCACAACAACATCACATTTTATATGATATCTAATACCAACATTTTATTTTATTTTATAAAGAACTAGCATTTCCCATACCCATTTCAACGATATATTATAATGCAAATTATCCACACATATTACAATAACTCACATATTATATTAACAAGAGATTTCAGTAAAGTACCAATGCCATTTCATATTATTACAATAACTTAGTAATTTAAAATAACCACAACATTGAATTGATATGCTTCTAACCCTAACATTACCTTTTAATTCATGTTCCAAGGACATTACTCTTACATGCTTTAAGAAAATACATCAGAATGACATTACCTTTATAATCTACATCAATGACCCAATACATAACAATCTCCTTTCTTAAATGATTACTTCAACGAATTCCTTCTTTAATAAATAATAAAAAGAAAATAAAACCCTTCGTTAAGTAAATAAACCCACCAACTAGGAAACATCTTTTCAGCTGAAATAATTCTTTTATAAGCCCTCCTTTCCTCTCTAAACTGAATATTTAAATGAAGCATTCATTCACCCTGCAAAATCGTAAATACCTTCCTTTCATTTCAAGTTTTAAACATTTGTTAGATTGATTAGGGTAGGCCTGTCAAAACAATCTGTATAGAGATACAGATCGAGGGCATACCTGGCAGGTGCCGATAGACACGAGTTGGAACTTGGACGTAGATCTGTTGCCGGCCAAATCGAGGGATTCCTTGTTAATCGTAGGCTTCAACGTTATATAAAATATAATTCCGTTGAGAGAAATAATTCTGTGGAGAGATATCAAGCATAGTGCCACGTGTTACCAAATCAAAGTACAGTCAAACCCTAATGCCACAGCTGTGAGTGATTGTTCCTTCCTAGATCTCAACTGGTGTTGCAATCAAGATCCAGCACGACATGAATCCACATTGTTATCACCGTTAAATTTCATTTATGAAGGCCGGCTCTAAAAATATAATAAGAGATATGTAATCAAAATTAAGAATAAAGGAAAACATGGCATGAGTTCTCTGTGTCGGTTTCAGTAATTTACAGGTGTAAAATTTCGGAGTAAAACGTGGCGCAAATTCTCTGTGCATGCACGTCAGGAAGGGAATTAATTTAAGGTCTGTTAGAGAGAACATCATTCAAAGCTCCAGTTCATTTGACGACTAGGTTCACTGTTGAAGTTAAATGGCGCGGGCACTGTATCAGTCGGCCATAGAATCATGCAGTGGAAGTTTGGTAACAGGTTTCAACAAAACTAGAGTGCGTGCTGCAAGATTCATAGTCCAAGCAAGAGGGTGATAGCGGCTCCAGGATGGTGACAATACAGTCCACAGGAAGGCATGTTAACCGGGTAAGATGAAAAATGCAGGCAGAAGTGGGACAAATGGTTACAACTACTACTGTAGGGATTACGCTATGGAGGTCTCATCCTAGACTTGAGTCAGTCTACAACTCAGAGATTCGAATCCATAAGTATTAAAAAAAATGAAATTCTCAAATGCTCAAATACTACCATTTTCCTTTAAGTGAGTTGCTACCATTTCAGAGAATCAACAACCATTGTAAAAATAAAACACCACTTCACCATTGGAATTGAAGTTCAAACTTGCCATTTTAGATAGAAACCAAATTTCCAGTTTTAAAAGTAAATCGTTGACAGTAAGGAAGAAAAAAAACGCAGTCGGAGATGCAAAATTGTGTCTAGGCGAGAAGTAACCAAGGGGTGACTCGCCAGATAGTTCAGCCAGCGAAGGTTACAGGAGATGCAGAGCACGGGAAGGGCATGGATTCTGTCAGTTGTTTTTGGGCACATTGGACTCGCCTAAGGCATTACCGGTTGAAGAAGGAGAACGCAGGCTGGGGTAACAATACACACATTTAATCTGCTAGGAAGGAGATAAACATATTTAGATTTCTATGAGAAGTATCAGCGTAAGCTTAAGATTTTTCTAGAAACCTTCACTACAGAGTTAATTTACCACTTCTTACAAGAGAAGCAGCCCAAGGCAAAATAAATAATACGAAGATCATGATAAGCACCGAGCCTTGGTCCAGGGTGGGCACTGAAATGACAACCGAGGTTTTATTATTCCCCTCGTGGATTGAATCTGGTCATGGATATACACACAGAGAAGGGAAAGGCTGCGCCAATGACAAGGTTCAGTGCTAATGCACACTTGAAGGTGTAAGACATCAACTACCGAGGATAACAATAGAATAATCCATTTAAAGACATAGATGCAAATAGATGAAGTATAACTGATTCTTGTTCGCCCATTACCAATTTACAACAGCTAATATAACTCTTTTAAACAACAAATTATAATCAGTGAAGTAAATAATTAGCATTTTACTCTACCAAGTAAAAGACCATATTGTTGCCTCAATGCCATCCCCGAGTGTCGTCCACGTGCTCCGTCCTGCACCTGCTCGCCGACCGTCGAGACTACACCGGTACCTCCCAGCCAATCACTAGGGGTACTCTGCTTCCCCCTTAGCCCCTCGAGCCGCAAAGGGGCCACACACAATCTAGATGGTCTGTCTAGCTTCCCAGCTCACCTCGCAAGGTCGAGCTACCACTCCTATCCAAGCTGAAAAATCTCAACTCTCCACAAGTAATCAGTCAAGTCACAATTCCGGCAGCGTAACGTTATGCTAACAGCTGATCCCTTTCTTCCTCATCTCCCTTTTATTTTATAGAGTTTTGAGACCCACCAAATTTCCTAATTCAGATTTTAAATTAAGTTTCAATAAAATATTATAAATATTCTCCATCTCACAAGTGTCGTCCATCCCCCTCTTTTCTCCAATAAATATTTTCTTTAAATTTATTAAATGTCTCAAATCCCTCACCCACCTAGAGTCACTCCTAAATTTACTCCTAGGTGTTCCTAGATCCCCTTACATGTTTCAAATACTTTCCTAAAAAAAATATGTTACTAAATTAGCTCAGATTAGCAGGTTCTTACCTTGCTTTTTACCATAAGTTCCCATCTTTCCTTTATTAAATTTCCTCCATTTCTTAGTTTCCTAATTCTTATTATTCCCTTCTTTCCCCTTTTTATTAAAGCCCAAAAATGGCAGTTGTGTTATTAAATCTTTCCCTTTTATTATTAATTTAATATCTTTGTACTTCCACAAGTTAATGAATAATTTCTTCTTTGAAATTTTTAAATCCACTATTTTTAATTAAATTTTTACTCTCTTCATTTACCCCAAGAATTTTATGAAGACTAAACTATTACTTAAGTGGGTTTTTGTTTAAATTGTTATTTTTATTTTAGGGTCTTTTTCTTAAAGTTAGACTAAATTTTTACCCTAAAAAGTTTTAGAATTAGGACTTAGATTCTGAACTGGGCGACACTTGGTTAGGGAAGTTGTTTAAGGATTTCTTACTGTGTTAAATGTCTTAGGGCCATCTAGGTTTGTTCCTTCATCAACATCAACACGACATGCCCTTCAGGACGCACCATGTGCTCCAAGGGTGCCACTCGCCAACTTATGTTTCTTTTACGCGACGTTCCCTTCAGGATGCAGCACGTGCTCCAAGGGTGCCACTCGCTTCTTGTGGTTCTTTTGCATGATGTGACCTTCAAGATTCACCATGTGCTCCAAGGGTGCCACTCACCAACTTGCATTTCTTTTGCGCGACATTCCCTTCAGGATGCACCACGTGCTCCAAGGGTGCCACTCGCCTACTTGACTGATTGGTAGACATCTATAACCCCTGTAGTCAACACTCTGCCAGATGAACTTGTGGGAGACTAAGGGCTCTAAGGAATAAGGCCCCCGCCTTATTTCATGCCCCTTAGAATCTATGTGAGTGACTGTCGCAGTCTACCCTCACGGCATTGTGGATCCTCTCGAACTAGGTAATCGTTAACCTACAGTTCGAGCCACAGCGGGAGTGCTAGTAGGCTGTGGCAGGGTTGTTGTCCACACCTCTCCCTTAACCTCTATGGAAATCATGTGTGGCCCCTTTACTCCATATGTGAGTCTAGTCGGCAAGCTATCGTTAGCCTGCATCATCAACAATCATGTCAGAACATGTCAACATCATATCATCAAATCAATGAAATATCACAGTAAATAAATCAACCCAATTAGTTCACTCCCTGACTCAATCCGGAGTCCAAGGGGTTCCACCAATGCCTCTGCATCCTCAAGGTCCAAAACCCTGCACACTCAATAAAACTGAGTCAAAGTACCTCTCTACGTCAAAGCAGTAAAACATCATGTCATCTATCACAACGCATCATAATCAAGGATAAATGTTTTAACATCATAAAAGTCCAGATCACTTGCGAACAAGTGTCCTGAAAGAATAAGTTTTCTCAGTGCGCCAGAGCGGGATGTTACAAAACAAGAAAGCATGATCTGGAACTATTTCACAATTACCTGGTCTTCCATAACAGAAACATTGAGCATGCATAAACCCATCTGCTGGCAAATACGAAATTACAAAATGCCTAATCAGGTTTTCCAAAGCATTGCCCTTAAAAAAAAGTGATGTGGGTCTATTTATTTGAGCTCATCCTTTTTTTTTTTAAATAGAAACCCCTCAATGTTTTTGGAAGGAACAGGTCAATCTACTAGGACGTGTCGCTAAGTGGATTACCAGGTAGATGAGAGGGGGTGTAAGAACCAACACACTTGGACTCGAACCTAGGCCAGTGGTCCTGAGGTAAACTGACTGATTTACTAGTTTTACCGAGCTCATCCTTATGCAAGATATGCACAAGTCTGCATCAAAAAAAAATAAAAGGAAAAAGAGAAAGAAAAAACAAAGGAGGCAAAAAAAAACCCACTGTGGATGAATTATTTTCCCAATTTTTCCCAAAGAAAAGCAATGTCATTTAATTGTCTTCAATTCTTCTCGTATTAGTGAACATCATAAAATGATCGAAAAATGGGGCATGTAGGCATTCTTTTACAGCCCCCATGATTTATTAAAATCCGTATAAACTCAATTCAAGCCTGATGTTTTCCCCCAAGTTGACATAAACCCACAAGAAACAAAAAAGATAAACCTTATGACAGTTTTTATCCATAGAAACCCAGTTCAACCCTGATGCTTTTTTCCCAGATTCACATAAAACCAATTGAGAAAGAAAACAGTTAAACCCTAAGATGGTGTTTTTTTTTAATCCTACTATTCTCCTTAAAACTAATACAAATCAAACTGAAAATTAATAAATCAAACAAATTGGCATACATGGAAAACTCCTCAGACATTGGCAACAACAGGGATTTGTGGGGCCAGGCTACCGAGGAAGGAGATAAATCCAAGGGAGAGCTCCTCTTCGTCCAAAAAGAGATCTTCGAGAACCCTAAACGCCCCATGTGCGCACACCATTTCTAGCCCAATTATCAATGCCGAAATGATCACAGACCCAACGCTTGTCATAAAGACGATAACAATCGTAAGGACCGTTAAGATCCCCAGCACCTCATGGTCGCTGTAGGTTCTATTGAGAAGAACCAGGGGCTCCCTCCTCAATAGATAAAGGAAGATCCACCCCCCTAGGAGCCCAACGAGGAGAAAAAAATTAGAGCGGGTTGGAGAGAAGGATGAAAGCGAGGATGTCGGAGAGCAGAAGGAGGTAATTCACGCGAAAATATGACCAGTTCTTGCGGATCCTGGCGACCGCCTCTGCCATGGAAGAGGGATTTTCCAGGGAGTTGCAGTCTACAATCTTTGGCCATGGTCTCCATTGGTAAAGGGCGTTGTTGGTACCCTCTAAGAGCCTAGAGAATAAAGCACTAGCAACAGTCGGCGTTGGCGTTGTCGTTGTTGCAGGCACCGTGGCTGGAGCTGACGATGTTGGAAGAGGGCTATGCATTCAAATTAAGAATATATATGTTATATCTTCTAAGGATTATAAACCCTCAGTCTAAACCAAGTGGGAGCAGTGTGCATGATATATTTGTTCTGAATCCAAGGGAGGCTTGAACCCAAAACGCACGCAGGTATAAATATATGTATATAGAGGAGAAGCCCGCAGGTTCAACCCCGGTACTCCCGCACCCTTAGCAACTACAACTACAAACACACCACTGCCAAGCAACTGGGGATGCCACTGTGCTCAACGCATTTCCAAGGGGGAGGAGCTCGCGACCATTACCAAAACTCCGCTACCGTAGCAGAGAGGGAGAAGCTGAGGGCGCATTTGCGTAGGGAGAGAGAGGCGGCAGTGATAGAGTGTTAGGTTTGAAGGATGCATAGGGTTCAAAGAGATAGGTGTAGGGTTTTGTAAGAATAAGTGGGCACGTGGGCCTTATGCCAAAGCCCGACCTTAAAGGTTGCCAGATAATGCCTCGTTTCTCATTAAGTATTAAGTACATTAAACTCTCGCAGAAGTGAAAATAAGATTTTTTTTTTGTAATATTAATTCTAATTTTATTTATTTAAGAAAAAGAAGCATTAATACTATTACGTAAATTTAAATTATTTAAATTAAATCAATTACCTTATATTAAATTAAATTAAAACTCATAATTATTTAAATTATTTAAATTTAATAATATATGCTAAGCTTACTATATATGAAAAAAAAAAATATTAAATTACAAAAGGAGGGGTGATATGGAGTCTATGTGTTTTGAACCCCTCACCACCACCCACTACCTAAGCCTTAAGGAACAACCAAACACCAATGCACCATGTAAGTGCCTTGGAGAAAAAAAATAAAAATAATAATAATTAAATTAATAGGAAGGATTAAGTAAATTAGTGACTAATTAATTAACACTAATAATAATATTAATTTCCGGGAATAAATTGAAGTGTTGATTAAGGCGATTGAAGCTTAGGATTAAGTTTAGTCTAGATTATTAGTTTTTAATAAACTGGCACAACCACAAAGTGGCTGGCGGCTGGTTAACGCCGAAAGGTACATAGCGCTAGTGAACATCGAAACGTGGCTGGCAGTTGTGGACAATTATTTAGATGCCAAGGTTTAATCCTATTTAATCATTTAAACGTGGTAATTATATATCCTTACTGCAATTTTTTTTATGTGATTAGGTAAATGTTAAAAAGTAAACATGTTAACGGATGCCTTGATAAATGCAAGAAAGTTATGAACAATAAATCTGACCCATTGATTTTGGAGGATGAATAAGAATATGCCAGCTTCTTCAATGCATAGCCATCCGATAAGGGTTTAAGGTTAAATAAGATTAAAAGATCATTAATTGTGCCCATTGTCAATAGGTGTATGCCTTTCGGCGTAAATTAATAAACATAAGGTCGGAAGTCACTTTAATCAAGTTGTAAGCAAAAAGTTAAAAGGGCTTAGACTAGGACAAGCGGGAAGGAGGCGGCATATGCACTAGGAGAGTAAGCATAGGAAGTGGCGAGTATGGCGCAAGGCTAGCGTAGCTACAGGGAAAGGGAACCAATAATTTTTTCATAGGGACGAATAAATCAAGCTTAGACGCTTAATCCTAACCCTAACCTAGCCAACCCCCTAATGGAGTAATGTTTGTTTACAGACAAGTAAAGAAAACTTACGCCTAAGCCTATTTATAAGTTGAAGTAGCACCAATTTAAAACATCCAGGAACTCACCCTGACAACTTTGGTTGATGCAGGATAAAGCATACAGGATGGTCAGGACTCAAAGGAGTTGAGGCAGGGGAGCGTCGTCGCAAGCACCGCCAACATCGCCAGCGAGACCACCACCATCACCCAAACTAGCCCTCATACTGCGCTCATTGGAAGCCATTAATGAGACTTTAAAGGGGTGACAACCAATAGGGACTGAAGTGGAACCCCCACCATCTGGAATGGGTAATCCAGAAGCGTCAAGGGATTCAGGGGGAGGACCTCCACCTGAAGACATCATGCGAGAATTGCAGAAGATCAAACTTCCAGAGTTTGTCGGGGGTCGCGCCAGTGAACGCGTGGAAGCATGGTTGGAAGGCATGACAAGGTGTTTTGCCTTAAGGGATTATGTGCCCAACTCAAAGGCAAAGATCGCCATTTTTCAGTTAAGAGATAGCACCTTGAACTAGTGGGGCAACCTAGAAAGACAACTGCACCTTACCCCAGACACAGTATCTTGGGAACTTTTCAAGGAAAGGTTCTGAAGGAAATATCTACCAGCTTACTACGAGGAACAACAAGTAGGGGCATTTCATGCCTTAGTACAGGGAAACAAAACTGTAGAAGAATATGAGATCAGATTTATGGAACTGGTCAAATATGTTTCATATATGTATAATGACCAACGATAGGCAGAGCGCTTCGTCTATGGATTGAACCCTAAGATAAGAGCTATGGTGCGGATGTGGAAACCATCTTAAGTGGCGGAGGCGGTGGAAAATGCATGTTATGCGGAAGAACACATGAACTTGATCGGGGGTACAAGACCGACATTTTCGCATCATCCTGGATTTGTAGGGAAGGCCCCGAGGACATTTCCTAGGGGAGGGGGCTCAAGGCCAATGCCATATGGTAACAAAGTTGCACCAAGGACAGTAGCTGCAGGGATTTCAATGGCAGCGAGTGCAACATCTCGTTCATCACCAACGACGCAGACAGGTACATGACCACCTCAAGGAACAACTAGTAGGGGCAGGGGTTCCAGGGGAAAGAACTCATTTCAGAGGCAGTCACATAACAATGCACAGGTTCAATCTCGTGTTACCTGTTGGGGGTGCAGAGGATCCCATTACCAGCGTGACTACCCAAAGTTACAATCAGGGTTCGTGCATAGAGAAGGAAAGGCACCGATGGGGAGAGCAAGTAGCAGCCACCAGATTTACGTAGCGGTTAATAATCGCTAGGCCGAACATCAATCCACGGTGGTGGAGTCATCAGGTACGCTAAATCGTATCATAGTTAAGGTTTTGTTTGATTCTGGTGCGACAGATAGTTTCATTTCACCATCTGCATTAGAAAAGAGTGGGTTGGCAGCCTACAAGCACGGTGACTTTAAACAAGTCGAGATGGCTTCGGGGGAAAAACAAGCAGTGGGACCTAGTGTCGATAATTGTATAGTAGAACTGGGAGTGTGCACTACCAAGTTGAAGGTATACGTCACTACTCTCGGGGCATATGACCTAATCATTGGAATGGATTGGTTAGCAGCTCACCGAGCTTTGGTAGATTGTTTCGCAAATAGGGTGTTTTGTGTCGATGATGAAGGAAGACCAGTAGAGATCCAGGGTGTACAGAGAAAAGTGTTGTTACGCTTTATATCAACTATGGAGGTTAAGCGATGCTTGAGGCAAGGGTGTCAAATTTATGTAGTGAAAGCAGTGAATGAAAGGAAGGGACCCTCATTGGATCAATACCCAGTATTGTCAGAATTTAAAGATGTTTTTCCGAACGAGTTACCAGGGTTACCTCCTGAGAGGGAGCTTGATTTTACTATTGAGCTAAAACCTGGTGAAGAACCAATTTCCAATACTCCATATCGGATGACAACGCCAGAACTTTGTGAATTGAAAATGCAGTTGAAGCAGTTACTGAACTTAGGGCTAATAGGGTCCAGTGTTTCACCCTGGGGTGCGCCGGTAATTTTTGTAAAGAATAAGGACAGATCCTTACGACTGTGTATAGACTACAGGGACTTGAACCATGCTACAGTGAAAAATAGGTACACGATGCCACGAATAGACGACCTCTTCGATTAGATGAAAGGAGAAGCGGTATTCTCAAAGATCGATTTGCGATTAGGGTATCATCAGTTAAGGATTAAGGAAGGTGATATCCCAAAAACTGCCTTTCGAACTCGGTTCAGACATTACGAGTTTGTTGTAGTACCTTTCGGATTGACCAATGCACTAGCAGTATTCATGAGCCTCATGAACGACGTATTCCAAAAGTACTTAGACCATTTTGTACAAGTCTTTTTAGACAACATCCTCATCTATTCCAAGAATGAAAGAGAACATGAGGAACACTTGCGAATAGTGTTGTCCTACCTTAGAGAGAACAAATTGTATGGGAAGTTGTCGAAGTGTTCCTTCTTCTAGAAAGAGATCCACTATTTGGGTCATGTCATTTCCAGCGAAGGAATCTCTGTGGACCTAGAAAAAGTAAAGGCCATTATGGAGTGGCCAATGCTGAAAAATGCCCATGAGGTGAGAAGCTTCATGGGGCTAGCAAGTTATTACTGGAGATTTGTAGAAGGATTCTCAAAAATAGCAAAACCCATCACCACTTTGCAACACAAGGGGGTTAGGTATGAATGGACAGAAGAATGTGATAGTGCATTCATTGAGCTTAAGAGGTTACTAACCAGTGCTCCAATTCTACGAGTGCCAGATATGGAAAAGGACTTCACAGTCTGCACGGATGCCTCGAAGAAAGGTTTGGGGGCCGTGCTAATGCAGGATGGAGGAGTGATAGCCTATGTGTCAAGGAAGTTGAAGAAGCACGAAGAGTTATACGTGACTCATGATTTAGAGTTGGAAGTTGTAATGCTAGCTCTGAAACTTTGAAGGCACTATCTTGTGGGGCGAAACTTTGAGCTCAAAACAGACCATCAAAGTTTAAAACGTCTCTTCACTCAAAGATATATGAATGCCAGGCAAAGGCGATGGAGTGAGTTTATGAGTGAGTATGATTTTGGTATATTGTACATCAAGGGAAAGGAAAATGTGGTCGCAGATGCCTTGAGTAGGAGACCACGTATCTTCTCCTTGGTAACCTTAAAGGTTAATCTGAGAGAACGTGTGTTGGCACAACTCCAACGAGACAGTTGGTATTTAAAGGTTACTTCATACCTCCAGAGTGGGAGGTAGTTGGATCCAAAGTATGAAGGATATAGTCTGGAAACAGATGAACTGTTAAGATAACGAGGAAGGATGTACATCCCTGAGAATGGGGATATTCGAAGCATCATACTGAAGGAAGCCCATAGAGAACTTTATTGTGTGCATCCGGATGTGAAGAAGATGTACGCAGATATGAGGAAGCTCTTCTTCTGGGTAGGCATGAAGCGTGATGTAGTCCATTTCATCACCAAATGCCTAGAGTGTCAACAAGTGAAATCTGACCACCATCACTTGGAAGGCCTCCTACAACCACATGATGTTCCTATGTCCAAATGGGAAGTCATCTCTATGGATTTTGTTGTGGGGTTTCCGCTCACATCCCATAGACACAATGCCATTCTTGTGATAGTGGATAAGTTAACCAAGAGTGCTCATTTTATTCCGGTTAGAGACACTTACGATGTCACTGATGTGGCACGTGTGTTTGTAAGTGAGGTTATCCATTTACACGGGATACCTAAGAAGATCATTTCAGATAGGGACTCTAGATTCACTTCTAGGTTTTCGATAAGTTTACAATCAGCATTGGGGACTCAGTTGAACTTAAGCACAACTTATCATCCTGAAACAAATGGGAAAACTGAGAGAGTAAATCAAGTCATAGAATACATGCTTAGGATGTATGTCATGGATAATCAAACCCAGTGGGAGAAGTACCTACCTTTGGTGGAGTTTTCCTACAATAACAGTTATCATAGTTCCATCGGAATGCCACCCTACGAAGCTTTGTATGGGAGGCCATGTAGAACGCCATTGAGTTGAGATAGACTAGGAGACCGAGTAACAGTTGGGCCAGAATTGATTCAAGAAATGAAGGAACAGGTGATTTAGATTAGGGAGAGACTAAAGGAAGCATAGGACAGGCAGAAAAGCTATGCGGATGCACACAGGACCGACCGAACTTATGAAGTGGGAGACCAAGTTTTCATTCGTATCATGCCTAATAAGAGTACCATACGGTTCGGGAAGGGGACAAAATTGTCACCTCGGTTTATAGGACCATTCAGGATCCAAGAGAAAATTGGACCCGTTGCCTATCATCTCGTATTGCCACCCCACTTGCATAAAACTCATAATGTATTTCATGTATCTGTTTTATGTCATTATGTTGCTGATGAATCACATAAAATAAATTGGAAGGAATTGTAGGTATCGGATGTGGGAACCCTCACGGTAGAACCGTTACGCATATTGGACCGTAGAGTCCGATAGCTCAGGAACCGTCTGGTAGACCAAGTTAAGGTCCAGTGGGACAAGTATAGTCCAGGATCTGCTACTTGGGAAGATGCCGAGACACTACGGTGAGACTATCCCTCACTTTTTTGACCACCTCAAGAACATGTTTCTCGAAGGTTGGGTGTATGTAACGCCACCTTTTGACTTAGACAACCAGGATTACCTGAGGCCTATATACTTTATTTTCTAGTCATAATGAAACTATTAAGTGATACACCTAAACTTTAAATGTATGAACTTTTATGAATGATTAAATGTTATCGATGATGATGTATGTAATGTGATCTATTATGTGAATGTAAATTTTATGAATGTTTAAATGATTATTGATGATGATGTATATGATGCAACATATTGAGAGAATGAAGAATTTTATGAATGTTTAAAATACTATTAGAATGATGTTAGATATGATGCAATCTATGTTGGTAAATGACAATCTTATGAATGGGTGTCGAAATTGAATTATGGGATATTATGAGATCTAATTCTAACTGGAAAAATTTGATGTTAATTTATTGGTACAGGGATACCAAATTGAAATGATGATAGTATGCAATTACATGATGATAATGCATAGAAATGTATGATTTTGTGTTACAGACTAATCTGAAGGTTATGGGCTATGAAATAGCCAAGGAATAATGATGATGAAAGTGGATATCAGGACCACTAACCGAGAAACATTATGGTATGAATATTGTATGTGAAATTATATTGGTTTGGATGCATTGCTATGATATGTGGACCAGTGCATGATTTCAGGTGATGACACTGCCCAAAATCGAATAAACGATGACAAAACCTCGAGAAACACGGTGCCGCTGTATATTCCATTGTAGGGTGTGGACCCTAGTCCTGTTAGGAGGGGTGGAGGTATTTCCCACCATGTATCCTCCATTGTAGGGTGTGGACCCTAGTTATGATTAGGAGGGGTGGAGGCATTTCCCACCGAGTATCCTCTGAAACCTGAGGTCATCGGAGGATGGTGTTAGTTCACGCTCCCCAAGACGTGTGATGATGACTGTTAGATGCCTGCTAGGGAAGCTTGGTTGAGACAACGACACTTCCGCTTACGGGTTTTATTTGGAGTTAGGTCAATATAGTTGACGCTCCAAGATAGTCTAGTAGAGGAAGAATAGGAATGGAGATGGAAGTAGGTTAGGGAGGAAGGATGAGTAGTAATAGTTGAGATGGTATGGAGATCTGTCTTGTGGTGGAATTTAATGTTTTCCCTTCAAAAAAAAAAAAAAAGAAGAGAGAAAATGTGTATATATGAATATTCATAACTTCGTAACTAAACCACAGTTGTCTAAAATAAAATTGTTGAACCGGATAATTGTAAATAAAGAATTTCTCAAACAATTGATTGGTTGTTGTCTTTATAAAAGACTAGTCTTGCTGACTGGATTGGATGCATACATAAATTACTAAAGGATGGTAGTTTTGATTATTAGTACATGCACAAGACTTGCATGTACTAGCTACACATGCATTTCTTGTACATATACACTAGTATGCATGCATTTTCTTGACTTACTTATTGATAATGTTGGTTACTTGTTATGAATGTGTGAACCATGTTTCTTTTCCTTTGTACCATAAGATACCTTAACTTCGGGATGAAGTTTCCTGAAGCGGGGGGTGTATGTAACGACCCTGCTTAAATAGATGTATAGAATTATTAATTGTATTTATTTTAATAATCTAACTATCCTAAAAGTAAGCTAAACAATAATTATTTCTTAAATAACTTTAACTAATTAATTATTATTAATTACTTGTTCATGATTGTCAAGGATTAATTAAGTATGAATTAACTCATTGATTAATTAAGTAAAGAAATAAAAGGGGGTTAATAAGTTATATTGTTTAAATTAAAAAGGTTACGTACACGGAAAGGGATAACATATTAATTATGAGAGGATAAAATAATAAAGGAAAGGATAAAGGGCATTGGACGAGAGATAGGAATTGATTTTGGGGGGCTCTCTGGGATTGGCAGAGAGGAGAGTGGAGTTATGTAGTCAGGAAGGTTCAGTACAGGCACCGGTTTGCTGGAGGTTTTGGGAACGGGGGCTAGGATATCCATATGATATCCTGGAGCTAGGAAGTTGTCCTAGTTGGCACGGAGGAACAAGGTTTTGGACAGTGTTTACACAGTGCATCAGTGGTCAACAAGGCAAGCGAACAAACAGAGGGTTAGCATCAGACCCAGGTATTTAAAATTGTGTATTTGTTTTATTTTGCTATAAAATTTTATTATTTGTGGATAAATCTATATGCGAATGCGCTGTGAATGTGCTCAATTAAAGGAATTTTTGAATTTTACTAATTTGCTCAATATAGAGGAATTATTGAACCTTACTGTTATGTTAGTAGAATCAATTGATGTTAAATAATATGGCCACTACACTTATAGCTACAGAAGAGAATGCGCAAGAGGTGCAAGCTTTATGCAATCCTTGTGTTAAACGAGAAGGGATTAGTGGAAGGTTTAGAAAACCTTCTGGTGGTGAGAGAGTTGCTGACGTATTTCCAGAGGAGTTACATGGGATGTCGCTGGGGAGGGAATTGGAGTTTACTATAGACCTAAAACCAAGAACAGAGCCGATATCTAGAACGCCTTATGGGATGTGAACCCTGGAATTACAGGAGTTGAGAATGCAACTGAAGGATTTGATGGACCTGGGACCGATACGTCCTAGTGTGTCACCATGGGGTGAACCTGTTATTTTCATACAAAAGAAGGATGGGTAATGGAGGCTCTGCATTGACTACCGTCAATTGAACAGGGCCATGGTCAAGAATCAATATCCATTGCCGATGAATGATGATATGTTCGATCAAATGAAGGACGCGACGATGTTCTCAAAGATTGATTTGTGATCAGGGTATCACCAGTTACGGATTAAGGAAAATGATGTCCCTAAGACCACCTTTAAGATGAGGTTTGGACATTACGAGTTTACTGTTTTACCATTTGGACTGACAAACGCCCCAGGGGTATTTATGAGTTTGATGAATGGGGTGTTCCACGATTACTTGGACAAGTTCGTCTAAGTATTCATTGACGATATTTTTATTTACTCTCGGATGATGGAGGAGCATGACAAGCACTTGCATTTGGTACTACAATGTCTGTGAGAGAACAAATTATATGGGAAGTTATCCAAATGCTCATTTTATCAATCGAAGATCCACTACTTAGGGAACATCATCTCTGGTGAAGGTATCACTCTAGATCCAGCAAAAGTCGAGGCCATTATGGAATGGCTTGCGTCGACAAATGTCTGGTAAGTGTGTAGCTTCATGGGTTTAGCAGAATACTATCGATGGTTCATCGAGGAGTTTTTGAAGATAGAAAATCTGATCACAGAATTGCAAAAGAAAAAATAGAAGTTTGTTTGGACCGAGAAATGCGCGGAAGCATTTCGGAGGCTCAAGGAGTTGTTGACAACAACACCAATAATAAAGGTGTTGGACATGGACACGGACTTATTTCTATGCACTGACGCATCCAAGGAAGGCTTAGGCGAAGTCTTGATGCAATATGGATGAGTAATCGCTTACATTTCGAGGAAACTGAGAAGGCATGAGGAGAACTACACGATGCATGATTTGGAGTTGTTAGCCATTGTATATGCCTTGAATTTTTGGAGACACTACCTTGTTGGATGAAAAATTGAACTAAAGACTGACCACTGTTGACTACAATACATCTTTACACAAAGCGACTTGAACGCGTGACAATGACATTGGTCAAAATTGCTTAGCAAGTATGACTTCGAGATTACTTACATAAAAGGAACAGTGAACCGAGTGGTAGACACATTAAGTCGGAGACTGTGCATCTTTTCGGTGCTACCTCTTCAGACGAATCTACGTGAAAATATTCTAACCTTACATCTTGACGATGACTGGTACAAAGAGGTCGAGGGTTTTATCGGACAAAACACAATGATGGTACCACGATTTGAAGAATTTTCATTTGATAGCGATGGTTTATTGAGGTTTAAAAATTGGATCTACGTATCGTTGAATGACTAGTTGAGGATGTTGATCCTAAGCGAGGCTCATAAGCAGTTTACATGTCTCACCCGGGAGTCACGAAGATGAGAGCATACCTTAAACCCTTATTCTTCTAGAAGGGAATGAAGGCATACATAGTCAACTATGTGGCCAGATGTCCAGAATGTCAGTAGGTAAAGGCTGAACATAGACATCCAACAGGATTACTACAACCACACGCTATTCCAGAATCAAAATGGGAGGTTATTTCGATGGATTTTATTGTTGGATTGCCACTGACGGCAAGGAGACATGACTTGATTTTCGTAGTAGTAGACACTAATATGAAGAGTGTTCACTTTATTCTTGTGCATATGATGTATCAAACACCTAACATAGCTAGAGTTTTCATCAATGAGATTGTGAGGCTGCATGGCGTGCCTAAGAGGATTATATCCGATCGAGAATAGGTGTTTACTGGACGATTTTGGACGAGTTTCCAAGAGGCCTTGGGAACCCAACTTAACTTTAGTCCTACGTATCACCCAGAGACTGACGGGCAGACCGAACGAATGAACTAGACGTTGGAGGACATGTTGCACATGTACGTGATGGACCAACAAAAGTGTTGGGAAGAATTCTTTCCACTAGTGGAGTTCGCTTACAACAACAGTTACCAGAGCACCATTAAGATGTCACCTTTCGAATTTCTTTACGAGCGACCGTGTCAAACGCCTTTGATTTGGGATCATATTGAGGATAGGGTTCTGGTAGGACCAGAAGCGATCCAAGAAATGGAAGAGAAAATGAAAAGAATAAGACAAAGGATTAAAGAAGTGTAGGATCGACAGAAGAGTTATGTCGATGCGCACCGTGTCGACCATAGTTACGAGGTCGGTGATCGAGTCTTCTTATGGGTTAAACCGCATAAAAGTTCGATCAAGTTTGGGAAGGGAGATAAACTCTCTCCTAGGTTTGTGGGACCTTTCAAGATTGTGGAGAGAAAGGGGCCCATGGCCTATTGACTAGCCTTGCCTAATTCTTTGAGGCGTATGCACAACGTTTTTCATGTATCTGTTTTGAGACATTATATTAGTGATCCTATGCATGTTATTGACATGATTTCCTTGCAGGTATAGGATGAGGGGGTGCTCACATCTGAGTCGATCCACATATTGGATCATCGCGTTTAACAGTTACGACGTCGAATGATAGAGAAAGTCAAGGTCCAGTGGGACAATTATAGTCTACACTCGACGACCTGGGAGGACGCATATGATATGCGCCAACAGTTTTCATTTTTGTTTGATAGATAGACATATGATATTGTGATACACTTTATTTCGGCATATATACCGTGAAACTTCGGGATGAAGTTTGGACCAAGAGGGGGTGTATGTAACATCCCGCTCTGGCGCATTGAGTGAACTTATTCTTTGAGGACACTTTCTCGCAAGTGATCCGGATTATTATGCTATTAAAAATTTTGATTTTGATTATGAGGTGTTATGGGATGATGACATGTTGTTTTACTGCCTTGACATAGATAGGTGCTATTGACTAGGTTTTACTGAGTGTGCAGGATTTTGGACCTCGAGGATGCAGAGGCATCGATAGAACCCCCTGGAATCTGAATCAAGTCAGGGAGTGTACCATTGGGGTTTGATTGTTTTACTATGATATTAGTGCATCTGATTAGATTATATGATATGGATATGTTCTGGCATGATTTGTCGATGATGCATGCTGACGATAGCTTACTGACCAAACTCACATGTGGAGTAAAGGGGTCATGCATGACTACCAGAGATGTTGAAGGAGAAGTGTGGACAATAGCCCTGCCACAGCCTACTAGCACTCCCACCGTGGCTCGAACTGTAGGTTAATGTTTACCTAGTTCGAGAGGACCCACGATGCCATGAGGGAAGAGTGTGATAGTTTCTCACAATGATTCTAAGGGGTGCGCAATAAGGCGGGGGCCTTATTCCTTAGAGGCCCTTAGTCTCCCACAAGTTCACCTTGCAGAGTATTGACTCCAAGGGTTTTTTATGTCTACCAAATCAGTCAAGAGGTGAGTGACACCCTTGGAGCATGTGGTGCATCCTGAAGGGAATGTCACACAAGAAAAATTGAAAGAGGTGAGTGGCATCCTTGGAGCACGTAGTGCATCCTGAAGGGCATGTCGCGCAAGGGAACACATGAGGCGAGTCACACCCTTGGAGCACCTAGTGCGTCCTGAAGGGCACATCGTGTTGTTTTGATAAATGAATGAACCTATATGGCCTTAGGATGAACAATGTGATAATAATTTTTAAAAACTTTTTCCCTACTAAAATGTTGCCCATCATGAAAATTAAGGTCTAGGTCTAAATCATGCTAGTGGTAAAATTTTATTCTTTTTATTAAAAGAATTTTGATATATAAATACATATATATATAATAAAATTTAAAAACAAAATAAATAAAGAGTATGATCTTCGTTAAATCTTATAACACAGAGGGAGTAAGAAATTTAATTTATTCAAGAAAAAAAAATATGTTGGAATAAAATTAAAAAAAAAAGGAATTAATTGTTTTATCTTTTTGATAATTTAAAATATACTAATTAAATGAGAAAAGGGAAAAAGTGTTAATTTCCACACCTTCCTTTTTGAGTTCTAATTGAAAAGGGGAAAGAGGGAAAATCTAAAATATTAGAAAACTATAAAAAGAGGTAAACATAAAAAGGGGAAAAGGGAACATAAGGGAAAAAGAGGAAAGCCAAACTTAGTAAAGTATCTACCATTTAAGAGCTTTCCAATTTAAACTGACCTAGAAATTTAATGGTGGGGAAAGTCATTAAAACCTGTAAGAGAATTTGGGGACACCTAAGAGTGATTCTAGGAGTAACTCTAGGTGGGTGAGGAAAATAAAGATAATTAATTAACTAAAGAAATTAATTTATGGAGGAATGAAGGGGATGGGTGACACTTTTACGGGGAGGAATTTTTAGGAATTAAATTTTAAAAACTTAACTAAACAAGATTTTTGGGAAGTAAGGAACCATAAAACTCTATATAATGAAGGGAGGAGATGGAGGTAGGATCTCTTTTGTTTGCATAATGTTACACTATAGAAATATCTACTTGACTGACTTAACTTGTGGGAGTTGGGATACCCAACTCAGTGAGGAGTGGTAGCTCGGCCTTGCGAGGCGAGCTGGGAGCTAGTCAAAATCTCCGAATAGTGAGTGTGTGGCCCCTTTGCGGCTCGGGGGGCTAAGGGAGAAGAAGAGTACCCCTAGCATTGGCTGGGAGGTACTGATGTAGTCTCATCGGTCAACATGCTGGAGTTGCAAGGAGCACGCAGGACGTCCACTCCGAACAGGAAACAATCCATTTTCTTGGTTTTGCATGGTAAATTGTTTTAGAACTTATGATTGAATCTGCATTTTTACTTGGGTGAGTGAACTGATTGTCCAGATGGTTTTCTAAAATTTTCTTAGCCTAGCTCGATGATATATCGGCTCCCATGGCTTCATTTCCCCACACGTCTTGACCACCTTCCTGTGTTGATTATGACCTTCGTGGTTGTTTAGACTTTGTCCCTAGCTCACCAGTCCTCGTCTAAGCAGTCATCCAGGAGCCTGATCTACAGTCATCACCTTAGCGTTAAAAGACCTATGGATCTCAATGCCCTTTTTTTTTGTGCAAGGATGATGAGTGAAGGACAAACCTGTTAGTTGTCTACCCTTGATGTTTTTCCCCGGCTGATTGTTGATTCCACCATCTGGCAACGACCTATGCGTGTGGATTATCTTGTGTCCTGGTTGGTTTTCTCTATGCCTTGACTGATAGAGCCCCTGCAATCATTCCATGACCCTTCCCATTAGATCCTTGCATTCTCTTACTGTTGTCTACGTTGTATTGGGGGTATTCTAGAAATGAAAAATGAAATGAATTCATCTCTTCATTTTACATTGGGTATTCTGGCAATGAAAAACTAAATGATTTCTGGTCTGCATTTTTATTTTGGGTATTCTGGCAATGAGAAATGAAATGAATTCATCTTTGCATTTTACATTGGGTATTTTGGCAATGAAAAACAAAATGAATTCGTCTCTGCATTTTACATTGGGTATTCTGGCAATGAAAAACAAAATGATTTCTCCTCTGCATTTTTATTTTCGGTATTCTGTCAATGAGAAATGAAATGAATTCATCTCTGCATTTTACATTGGGTATTCTGGCAATGAAAAACGAAATGACTTAATCTCTGCATTTTACATTGGGTATTCTGGCAATGAAAAACGAAATGATTTTTGGTCTGCGTTTTTATTTTGTATTCTGGCGATGGACAAGAGGAATTATTCTTGTCTGCATTTTGTTTTACCTTTGGCGAGATTTTTCCCTTGATGAAGACTGTGTTTTGCTTTAAAATTTTGTTGCCATTTGATTCTTGTTAATGCCCACGTTTTTTCTTTTCAATTCATCAAATTTCCTGTTGTGAAAGACCACGATTTGGAAATTAAAAACGGACTGTGTTGCATGTTGAAATCACCTAGAATTTTATCCATTTAAATCACAACTTTACTTGCCGGAATGACCACATTTTTGATAATCATAAGTTGACTGTGTTGTCGTAGAAATCATCCATTATTTTATCCATTTAAATCACAACTTTACTTGCCGGAATGACCACATTTTTGATAATCAGAAGTTGATTGTGTTGTTGTAGAAATCACCCACAATTTTATCCATTTAAATCACAACTTTACTTGTTGGAGTGACCATGTTTTTGATAATTAGAAATTGACTGTGTTGTCGTCTTAATTGACCATGACTTGTCTTAATCATTGCTTGAGTTGTTGTTGACTGACCATGAGTTGGTCCTTCTACAATTTTGTTTGTCCCTTTTATCCTCCTTCACATTGAACGCATACCCAACGTTCTCTCTGCCAAGCTTTAATTACCACAACAATGTTACTGGTCATGTTGATTATCATGTTAACTGTAATAATAAATGATATTTTGTTGCCTTATTAATTACTAGAATAATTGTTGCAACAATGTTAATGGTTAGCAGCCTCCTTTTTCTGTTAAAGGCCATGTTAATTGCAATATTAACTTCTATATTTTTGCATTATTAATTGCCAAAACAATTGCTACAACAATGTTATTAGAAGATTCCTTCTATGGATTAAATGCCACAGCGAGTTAAATAGTTAACAGTTATATAAAACACCTATTTATTGTTCTATGAATGGTTATGTTAACAATCATAAAAATTGCCTTGTTAATGTTATGTTAATTGTATGTTAACTAGAATGTTAAATGCCTTGTTATTGCTATATTAGTTATTATGAAAACAGTCATGTAAACTATCTTGTTAATGCTATATTAATTGTCATTTAACTTCTATAATAATCACCTTGTTAAATTGCTACAACATTGTTAATAGTTAGCAGTTCCCTTCTCTATGATAGTAGACCGCTAGCATTGTTAGTTCGATCAATATAGCTAGACTACATGTTGAGATTTAATTTCTTATAAGTGTTAATGGTAGAATTCCACTTTAAGAATGTTAATATTGTTATTCAAGTTTATGGCTAGTTCGATGGGGATTCAAATTAATATACAATTGTCCATTTAGGTTGCAATAAATATTAAAATTTGTATGGTGAGTAAAGACTAGATTGCAAATTTTAGACTTGCTAATTTAGATATGTAATTGATGTTAGTTGGATTTATAGATATCACCTAATTGGTAACTCAGACACGCTAAATTGAGTCGTAATTCA
>ML779325.1:489560-514176 GCA_009831015.1 Picea engelmannii
GTGAGTAAAGACTAGATTGCAAATTTTAGACTTGCTAATTTAGATATGTAATTGATGTTAGTTGGATTTATAGATATCACCTAATTGGTAACTCAGACACGCTAAATTGAGTCGTAATTCATGTTAAGTTCGGTTGGTAACTCATTGACTAATGGAAGTTATACTGGTTAATTGATCTATAATTAATGCTAATTTAAATCATAGATATTGACCTTTTAGCCTTGATTAATGGTTGGGTTGTTGACAAAGTCGTTTTAATCTTGCGCTTCCCGTTGAGGGTGTTGTTGTTCATTTTAATTAATGTTTGTACTTGCTTTGTAAACACTTAATGTGTTTGGTTGCTCATTGTAAGGGTTCTAGTTACTTGTGTAATTAATTTTGGATGCATGGGGTTGTTAGGATGATTGTCCCTAGCTTAGTAGGCTTGGTCTACTTGTGTCAGGCAAGATGTAGACACCCCCTTGTTCCTCAGAACAGTCACCATCCTTGAGACCTTAAATGGTCAAAATCGATGGGAACTTGGGCTTGAGCATTGCTTATGTGTCCTGGAGGTCCTAACCATTGCAGGGTAGGATGGGCGGGTAGTCATTCTTATTCTTCGTCGGTTGAATGTCATACATTTCTTCCAAGTGCTTGATGTGCTTTTATGTTAGGTCATTATGTTTGTTGTGGCATGAGTTGCATGCGTTGTGTTTATCATCGTGTTGCGATGTTGATTATAATGTCATTATTACCTTCCTACATCCACACACACACAAGAGAAAAAATGAACTTGTTGTCGTAATGAAATGGGAGCTTTGTTACAATACCAACGATGTAATTA
Organism: Picea engelmannii; assembly: GCA_009831015.1. Taxonomy (NCBI): domain Eukaryota; kingdom Viridiplantae; phylum Streptophyta; class Pinopsida; order Pinales; family Pinaceae; genus Picea; species Picea engelmannii. The sequence goes on from ML779325.1 coordinate 490,384, forward strand.
GGGAAACTACTTCCAGAACACCAACGATGATTTATGCTTCCTGCTGAACTAGGAAATAATTCTTGATCCAATGCCGAAGCAAAAACCTGAAGTGCTCTCCCTGCCCTCAGTACATCCTGCCCAATCAACATCTGTAAAACCTAACAATATCACTCCACCACTGCGCTCATACAAAAACCAGTACTATATTGTACCTCTCAAGTATCCAAACACTCAACCATGTGTATCCATGAGGGTTTCTCCTTAAGAATTTTTAGGAAGGAGTCATCTAGGAAATTTCCACTAACCAACTGCCCTATCTTTGGTTTCGAGAGGTGAGTCCCATGAAGTAGTTCATGTTTGACTTTACAACAAAGTAGATAGAAAATGCCCTCTATAGCCAAAACATATAGGGATGACACCAGAGGGAATCCCTATCTAATTTATTGAAATAGTCCCATTTGTTCATATTTTCTTTTATTAATGAAGAAAGAAGCCAATGAATTAGTAAAGCAGGTTTCCAGACTAATTTTGAATCTGAGACTAAGTCCTATGACTTTGAGGTTCATTTTGATAAGGAGAAATTTCCTTAACTAATTAGGGAGATTAAAATCCTTTCTGTAGGATATGGTGAAGACCTATTTAGCAACAAGCACACTCTTAGGAGTGGATAATGCCAAGGTTGGGACGAGAGGTTTGATTGAGACTACTATCTCTTTAAATAATGAATATTCCATGACCATTTCATTTCATATTGAAGGAAATGTAACATGTTTCATGCATCTATGAAGAGGTATCATAGTGGCCATTCCATTAGGATTCTATCGAGGTGGCTCTTGTATGAGGGAGGACAACTAAGACGTATTTCTATGGGTCTCGATATTTCATAACCCTTTGTTTCCTAGTTATAACAACCTGATTTATACCTTCACTCATCACCATAGTGAATTTCATCACTTCTCATGGTAGGTGTTTGGAAAGGCCTCATCCTTCTCTTTATTCTCTTTTCTCGGTGGGCCCCCAATGATTTAGATGGAAGAGTTTGGAACAATTATATTCTAGGCCTATATATAATATATAATATAGAGATAATATATATTATATCTATAATCTATAATATATATTATATATATAATATATATAATATGAAAAAAACAAAAAACAAAAACGAAAATAAGACAACATACAAACAAAACAAAACATATTTCAAATTGTAGCCACTATACACTTACGTGTAGAGATACTCACACTCACCACCACAGTCCCACGGATTTGGAGCAAAGAAGGGAGAGGTGGATAGATTTGGAGCACGGAAGCGAGAGGAGGATGGGAGGAGGAGAAGGAGGGAGAGGTGGACGGGAGGAGGCTAGGGCATAGTTATTTTCACACAGAGTGGAAGGGGGAGAAGGAGGAGAAGGAGGGAGAGGCACATGGTAGGAGGGAACGTAGGAGGAGGCTAGGGCATACGAATTTGTAGAGGAGGAGGGAACACGGATTTGTAGAGGAGGAGGGAACAGGATTTTTCACCAGAGGAGGGCACACGACCGGAGGAAATGGTTTGAATTCTTTCTCCTATCTCTTGAGTGTGCATGTTAATTGTTAGATGAAATGCTTGATAGAAATGATTGATAGAATGTTTGATGAAATGCTTGATAGAATGCTTGATGAAATTCTAAGTCATCCTTTTAAGATGCTCCAATCATACCCTTAGCACTTGGCTCATAATCGATTTCAAAATTGAATATTCCTAACCATAATTGTTTACAACTCACACATGACCAATCCCCTTGATTGTGCCATGAGAAGAAAAAATCCCCATGGGAGTAGTGTAAGTTAATAACCATTGAATATATTCCAAAACAAATATTTGAAGAAAGTGTCAAAGAATTTGGGGATCGGGGAACAAGTAAGAACGAAAAAGTAAATCTAGCAGCTCTTCCCCAATTTCATAGAATGATCACTGAGGTCCTAGACACATTTATCCTTGAATTTGAATCTCTTTGCAACACTTATGAATATAATAATTATGCCCAACTGATAATTTTTCCCTCTACTTTGAAGGAAATATCCCTCAAATGGTTCATAGGTCTAGATATACATAATATTTAGACATGGGAAACTATGAAGAATCTTTTTATAAAGAAATACAATGAATATTGAAAATATGGAGACTCAAGAGATTAACTATTCCAAATGAATTAGAAAGGACAAATCATTAGAGGACTATGTTAAGATATTTCACTTTGGTTAAAAGAGATCTATCGATTGCTCAATTGACAAAAAACTCTCCTAAGACAATTCTCTTGATAGAAGTAAGAGATAATGATATAAAAGCTTTAAATTTGATCACATTTGTAGATATTTACAAATGCACTTATGATGATATAATAAATGTTTGAACAAACTACTCAAGAGTTTCTACTAAAAGGGCTAAAGGAATCAAAGAAATTGTTGAACAAACCTCCATGACCATAGCTAGATTAACAAAAGTAGAAATTGAAAATATGTTGGAGATCTGAAGACAAATATTTTGAAATCTATGGCAATCCATTTTGATACACTCCAAGTCAAGATGAAGAAAGAGGAAACTAAAAATGATTTCGTAGTTATTTTCCCAAAGTGCACAAAAATGCTTGCTAAATAGCATATAATTCTACAACATTTACAAATAAAATGATGAAATCAATCATTGCCCACATCTACTAAGTTTGAAGGCTTTATATGAGGGAGAATATCAGAATTTGGAGTAGGTATATTTCATCAACCACCAAAGGAAACAAATACCATGCATAACTAGTCAAGGTATGCCATATGAACACCCTCAATATTTCTATTATTCTTGGAATAGTCAATTTAATCCTTTGAAAAATTAGTATTCTCGACATTGGAAAAAAAAAAATTCACCCCAACAATAATGGAAATATTCAAGTTTCCAAAATTAGTAGCCTCCTTTTCTTCCTTATCAACAACCCCAACAAATATAATGGTTTTCTCAATATAAACCTTGGGAATGACACCAAAACTAGCAACCAAATTTTCAACAAAAAACACTAATGCCACCTCCTCAACCAACCAATACTCCCCAACATCCTAGGCTTTCACTGAGCTAGTTTGTTTTTATGTTTTACATCTAGATATTTAAGGGGAATGTGAATTATTAGAACTGGGTTTGGAACCCAAGTGTTGTGTGCAAAGTGGGTGATTTGATTCATGGAAGGAAAAGAGGCTACTTGTGTGGGACAATATTAAGTGAAAGTTATCCCTAGTTAATACTAACAAGATTATCATATAAATAATCCATGAGCTTATTCTTAAAGAATTTTTGTTAAATTTAAGTATCCCTAAAACTTATACTTATTGGTGTTGGGGTGGGAAATGGGGTACATCCATGACATTTCACAACTACAATTCACCCATGGGGTACAAGTGGCTTTGCTCTAATCATTTGAAGGCCATTTGAATCAAATACGACAATTGAAATCCAAGCAAAGAGCATTGTTTTTTTTCTAAGAATCGTATAGAAACCCATTATTGAGCCAAAAAAGCAGTTTTTACATGGAGCATTGTTGTGGGAGGCATACCTGCAAATAAAAGACTCAAGTACCTAAAGGTGAAAAAGGCATCTCAAGAGTGTTAGGAAATTAAAGGCTTCCACGCTAAACCTATTCCCTTTTGGATCCTATTCCCTTTTGGGATTTTGTAATTGGGGTGGAAAAAATAACTCTTTAATTATATTACCTTGAAAGGGATTTTCATTTCGTCTATACCTTGCCATACCCATGCCCTACAAAATAATTTTCATCTTTCATTTTTTTTGTAAGTGCTTATATTAATCATCAAACGATTGTTTACACTATGTGTTTAAACACTTATACGTGTTTAAAAAAAATTGAATATCCTTGGTTTCTTAATATTGTCTTTTGATATGCTTTGCTTATCTTGGTTTTTTGAGTCACACACCTATTATTTCTTCGATAACATGGATGACATCTTTGCAACTATTTGCTCTTGAAGAGTTTGAATAGAATTCAATTTCTTGTCTTCTATGTTCTATGATCCATGGTTGGTAGAGGAGTTAAATCATTGGCCTTGATTATGGAGCCTAACCCCGAGGGGATAAAGAGAGTTGAAATCATGACCTCCCCAACTTTGGGGGAGAGATGTCATGTTTGGCTCATGAATTCTTGAGCTAACCCTCAAAGATTCTATGTTCTCCAATATATTGCATGGTAGCAATGTGGGTTCTCCACTATTATTTATTATCAAGGAGAGGTTTTCATGATAAGCCAACACCCTCTACATCAAGGGTGGTTATGTTGCTAACATAATTGTGGCTATATGTTGCTACAACAAAGAGGCAACAAGCATCTAGGTGTGGAGGGAGCAATAGCAACGAAATTTCGTCGCAGTTTTCCATGAATTTTCGTCACACATACATCATATGCATCGTAAGTTTGGTCTTGAGATATATTTTTGTTGATATTTCCACATATTTTCGTCACAAGTGGCGACGGTTTTGCATCACACATTCAACATCTACATCCTAAGTTATAGGCTTGGCATAAATTTTCGTCGCAATTGCCACACTTCTTCATTATTATTACGACATAATTTTGTCGTAATTGGGACGATTCATAGGGTTAATCAATCTTGAAGGTGGTGACATCTGGAGATTTTATTTTGTTGATGTTTCCATGCACACCTGGATCGTGGATAGAGTGATGAAATTATTCCGACGAAACAAAATCTCGGATTTCGTGGAAATTGCGATGGATAAGTGTGGCAATATCAATGAAAAACCATCACAAATTTGGTCATATGTACTAGTGTGACATTATTTTTATTTATATAATAATGTGTGATGGGGTATATCGACCAGTTTCTATCAACCAATGTGATGTTAGGTCAAATCATGTTTAATTGTTGAGTTGAATTATTCATACTAAAATAGTGGAGTTCATCTATATCTTGTGAAGGATTCGTAACTTTAGTATAATAAGTGACAAGTACCTTAGATAACTCTAGTTGACTAAGAAAAATGAATGAAATAACACTTTGCGAAAAGGGGGTATTCCTGGGGAAAATGCCATCACTTTCACCCATAAAAATATTTTTGGTAGTAGAAATTCCATTAGATTTTCATGGAGGGGTAAGGTGTATAAATGGGAGCTCACACCTTGAAATGCATTAATTGGTATAGCAACTACTTGTTCACTAACAAGGATTTTTTTTCCTATGAAGAAACTCTGTTTGAAAATAAATAAGTAAATCAATAAATCTATATGAGGAATGATGAACACATGCTTCCCATTGTTAAAAATGTCTTTCATGGTAGGGGGAAGAACTTGAAAGTGCTAGAAATGGACAAGGAAAGAGCTTGATACCAAAGTTGGTAAGTATTATGTAGGTATAGAGGATATAATTTTGAGATGTAAGAAGTACAATGCTGAGAAGAGAAGACCTGAAGGACAAATGAATAAATATTTTGGAATGAACTCTGGTAGTAAATTTATTATTGATATAAAATGTTCAATAACCCACATGTCAACATGGTGCTCTTTATGTATAGGCATGTTTGTAATAGTGAATTGATGATAGAAAACAGGGTTTTGCTCAACCGTGATGAAGAGAATCATATACTAGACAATTAAAGTCTTGTTTGAGATATAATTTATATAACTTAAAGAAAAGAGAGATATTGAGGACAATGGAAAAACAAACTGTGAAGTAACAACATCACATGACCATCAATTAGCAGTATCTTAGTCAATGCTTGCAAGCATAGAAAATTTTGGTGTGTCAATCTCATTAGTGATGGAATATGTATTGTCAAGCTAGAGTGATGATCAAAGTTGATAAATGCTTGTCTATAATTATCAATATATCTCAAGCGGAATTGTATGTATGACTTAATGAAAACTATGCCAAACTCAATATAATACTCACTTAACTAGAGAACCAATGATAAGATAAGTTTCAAATGGTGGTCAAACTAGTAGACAATAATTTAAATGTGGAACTTAAAAAAAATAATTAAAAAAAAAAAAAAAATCTATAAGAGAAGAGTTTATTTTCATTAATTAAGTTACAAGTGGTAATAAAATAGAGTTGCGACACAATAAGGTGTCTACCAAATAGGGGTAGTGCAATCAAGACATTAATATATTCAACACGTTTTAGTCAAGTGAAGGTCCAATGGGACCAATATAGCATAGGGTTCGCTATCATGGAAGACATATATAAGATGTGTCAAGAATTTTTCCCTCATATTGAGATTGACCACAACTTCAGCACGATGTTTCTTGAAGGGTGGGTGTATGTAACGCCCCATATTTTGGCCTTAGGTAGTTAGAACTTTGATTTTTCTCATATTAGTAATTCATTGCTTAACAACTATTTGGACTCAACAATGTTGATATAGACATGTGACAAGTGTACATCTTGACCTATTTATGTGTTGCATACTATTATTTTCATTGTTATATACTCATGATGATGATAACTCTTTGATTTGTTTAAACATGCAAATTACGTTATGGAATTTAGGTACATGGATATCGACTCAAAGTTATGTTGTGAATGCATAGCACATGCAAGCCATGATAAAAATAAACATAGATTTCTTAATTGAACACCAATACAGATATGGATTCTTATATGAAATTATGATGTATATACATAGATATGAGTTATTGGTGAAGTAAACTACGGGTTGATGAGCTATGTGATAGCCAAATGACTACAATGATGAGGTAACATGGATGTCATAGACATCAATACGATAGTGTATGTTATAAGTTATAAATTTATGATTCAAAATATTGCTATGATTTGTGGTAAGTGTGGTTTTGACAGGACACAAATTTTTTCCAGAGTGGTTGTTTGATGACGTGACTCTAAGAACAGTAGTTGCACAATAGGGCTTGATGTAGGGTTTTTACCCTAGTTCTATAACAAGGGGTGGAGGTATTTCCCACTATTTATCCTTCAAAATCTAGATTCGTGGGAGGGTTGTGTGAAGTCACACTACCCTAGACATGTGATGACGACTGCTAGTTGTTTTGACCATAGTTCTATGAGGAGGGGTGGAGGTATTTCCCACCATTTATCCTCTGAAACCTAGAGTCATGGGAGGGTTGTGTCAAGTCACGCTCCCCTAGACATGTGATGGCGACTGCTGGTTGCCTATTGGGGAAGCTTGGTCGATATGTATGACACTTCCTCTTATGGGTTCTATGTGGAGTTAGGTCAATAGAGTTGACGCTCCAGCTTAGTCCAACAGAGGAAATGATAGGATGGAAGATGGAAGTAGGTTAGGAAGGAAGGATGCTTCGATGTTAGTTGAGAATACTGATTGAGGATTAGAGATGACACTATTGTTTAATCATTTGGTTCCTACCATGTTTAAAATCCTCTTTGATTTCCTATTGATATTTTAAGTGTGATAATGAGTTATTAACGAATTGGTGTAATTTTGTTCGTTAAGATTATTAAATGATGCATTACTTGATCTGTTGTCCTACATGTCTTGGTGATCATATAGGAACTATGCACTAGAGGCAATGGTTTCTTATCGTTAGTACATACATGAGATATGAGTCCGCTAGCTATGCACACATACCCTACCCATTTACACTAGTACAATTAATTAATGTATTAACTATTAAAGTAAATTATTAACTATTTAATTGAATTTTTATTGAATATGTAAATTATATTGCATACAAAATATATAGAAGCATTAAATACATTCTTGACTTTGATAGATGGTGGGTATGATGAATTAAATGAGTATGATGGGGTGTTATGTACATTTTTGAGAAAATTGTCAAATTACATTTATTAGCTAGCATGAGAAGAAAGACTTTTCATTTTATTTATTGTTGTTTAATTCAAGTCATTTATATTTTAGTTTTATTTTAATATTTTCCCAAAAATCTAGATCTGGGAGTTTGATAGATAATAATGAGGGTGGTTGAGGTGACTTGGCGAAAGGGTGTATGGAAACTTGATAAATAGGGAGGAGAAGTGGTGAGGAAGGGAGGATTGGGAGGTTTGAGCATGATGAGAGGTTGTGAAATCTTTGGAAGCTACATTTCTTATGATGGTTTTCTTTGAGAAAATGTTCTTTGTTTTTCTTGGAGTCACGGGAACGGAGGGCCAACAAACCGAAAGGTTTCTTGGAGCTAGGAATCCGGCTAGGCTCCTAGTTGGCTTGGAGGATTCCATTGTTTTACTCTGGGAAAGCAGGAAAAGAATACTTGGAAGCGCCTAGGACTACATTACAATTGATTAGATTCAACAAACTAAGGAAGAGGTATTTTTCAGTGGTATTTGTTGTTGATATTTTGTATATACTTTTGTTATAAGTTGCAAATCTTAGAGTTAACCTATTACTTATTTCATCGTGCTATTTAGATTTATCATTGAGCAAATGTAGAAGAATTGTGTAAATGAAATGAAATTATGTTAAAGCAAAGTTGTTATTGTGTATGCATTTAATAAATGATTAATTGCTTAGTATCCTGTAGAGGGGTGCTACATCTTTAAGCATGGGAATGGTGATTAATTTGTTAATTTTGTGCATTAACACATTTTACAATTAATCTATTTCATTGGTTTTGGTGTAGGTTGTTCCCTTGGTTTTTACAAATAATATATTTCATTGGTTTTGGTAGCTTTGATTTTATTTGCTTCTCTTGAAGCCTTTGATGTCTCTCACACTCTGCGTGGAAAAACATAAGGTTAGTAGTGTTCTTCTCTATTGCAAATTTATTAAGGGATTGTTGGAAAGGGGACACATTATTATATATGATACATTGTTAGCAGTGGGTAATGAAGCAACACACCTTCATTTCACTATCATACACCACAACTACATAAGGAATGCACATTGGCCCCAATATTTTCCTATGAATGTTATGCAAAAATGAAAGATACTACCTATGTCTAATACTACCTATGTTAAATTATGCATCCTCGATCACTACTCTACCCCTAATATTCTCTTATGTCGTAGTGAAGGTCACAAAGTTGTAGTTTCTTCTATAGTTTGAAGATAACTATATACATGCAATGTTTAATTAGATGATACAATTGCAAATTTCAATGTTATTTGTATCGATTGTTTATATGTTTAAGCACTAGTCTAGTGTTTTCCAATGTAATTAGAGTAATTAGAGGATAAGGTGAGGAATGTGTAGGTCTTTCCTATTTTGAGAATATATATACAATTTATCTTATGAACAATTAACTAATGTCAATCACATGGTTTTGTATCTACTAGTAATTAGTGATGATAATAAAAGTTACCTTCTATTTTATTTCATACGAGTAACAAATAACTTTATATGATATCTAGAATTAAAAAATGTACACTAAACATGATGGTGATAAAACATATGTTACTCAACTTATATCTAGAATTAAAAAATTTACACTAAACATGATGGTGATAAAACATATGTTACTCAACTTTTTTGGGCATTCCCTTTCCCCACTTGGGGGTATGCTAGTATAGTAATGTTTTTATATTATGTTTATTCTTATGATAAATGTTTTGCAAGTGTTTCAAACCTCTTACGTACAACAATTATTTATAATTGTGGTTGGTAAGATGTTATATAAAATGTTATTTATAATGGTGGTATGCAAGATGTTATATAAAATGTTATTTATAATGGTGGTAAGTAAGATATTAGATATTTGTTGTGAATAATGGCCAAAATAACATAAACTTAAAAAAAATTATATCCATAATATTATAAAAACAATTTTTATAATATACTAAATAATTTTTAAATCATATATACTTAAGTGGATAAGTGTTGTTGTTTGTTCAAATGAAGTTTCCAAATCCATTGATGAAAGGCCTTTTATATATCTTTTCCGCCCATTATTTACGAGGCTTTTTATATATCTTTTCCACCCACTATTTACATAAACTTAATATAGAGGATTTAACCTTTAGCCTTGACTTGTACAAGGTGTTTTTCTTCTGAGTATAATTACTATAATTTATATTAAAAATTATAAAAATAATTTTCTTACTTAAAAAATTAAATTTAAAATAATTTTATATTAATTTATTTTTAAAATAAAAATATTGAATATATATCCATTTCTAAATGTAATTAAACATGTTACATACGTGGAATCTTATCATCTAACTAATCTAACACAATTATCTTAATGCAATTAAATAAAGCACCGACTATGCCACTTTGATGGTTCGCTCGTTTAAGAGTTGGAAGAAATATTTTAACACAGTGACCTTAATATTTTTTGAAATGATATTAAATACATTAAGATATTATAATCATATTTCATTTCATTTGTTATGATTAAAGGCATATATTTATTGGAAATGAGTATAATTAATGGTTTTTTAATCTAAAGTTTTAATCTGATGGTTAACAATTGAAGATGCAGGTATATTATTAGTTGTTCTCCTAAATCAATGAATGTGAGGTCAGAGTTTTACCAATTTACTAGTAGTAAGTAAACCTTTCCGAATTCACACGAGTTAGCAGCTGTGCTAGTTGTAGTACAATGAAAATTATTTAATTAAAAGTTATTTAATAAAAACAATTGTTGTAGTATAATGAAAATTAAAATTGTTGTAGTTAAAAGTTATTTATTAAAAAAAAAATTTAATAAATCATTTAAATAAATAAGATATAATGATGAGTTTTATTGTATATAATTTTTTGTCGGTGGAATTGGTAACTAGGTCGGGGCTCTACTTGTGTACCCGGTAACCACACACAAGGTGAAACAAATAACTTTACATAACAAAGTGCACTCCATTAACCATAAATCTACACTTGGGAGCACTTTTATTATATATAATAAAAATCATTTAATTAAAAATTTCAAATTCAAAAAACTAAAATTAAAATACATCATTTAAATTTGTAATCTGTATATATATTAATTTAGTATAAACAAAGATTAAGTTCCATAAAGTTATCGACATTAATTAGATATCGCAGTCAGATTTAGATTCCTTTTATAGTTTTATTGTGTAAATTGCCTAAATTATATATCATATATGACAACTCACTTGAGACACAATCAATGATTGTGATATTCATTTTGATCATGGAATATGTTTCTTCATATATATTTCTCTCAATTTTGTATTCTAAAATGTTTAAACCATTACTTAGATTCGTTTTTATAGTTTTATTGTGTAAATTGCCTAAATTATATATCATATATGACAGACAACTCACTTGAGACCCAATCAATGATTGTGAGTTGTGTATTTCAAAATTTAATGTTCATCAATGATTGTGAGTTGTGTATGTCAAAATTTGATGTTCATTTTGATTATGAATATGTTTTTTCATATATTTTAATATTCATTTTGATTATAAATATGTTTTTTTCATATATTTTTTTCAATTTTGTATTCTAAAATGTTTAAACCATTACTTATTATTAAATATATGATTACATCATTATTTTTTTAAAATATAATTAATATGATTTTTTATATAAAGATTTAGATACTCCCACCAAACATGGTAGAATATTGAAAACATTTTGCGAGTAATGAAGCTTTTCCAATAGACACATTAATGAAGCTTTCACACGATGTGTTCCTAATATTATATTAGGTTCTAATCATTATATTAAGTCACACAATCTTTAGCTCTACTTTGTTCGAGATTGTGGTGATTACTTTTTAGAGTAAAAGAAATAATATAGTGTTTATCCTTTTTTATGTTGATGTTTTTATGTTTATAATTTAGATATTTAATATGGCTTTTTAGACTTCATAGAGGTATAATTAGTTAATTTAGAGAATGATGTGAGGAATCTTGTATATAATTTTAACATTATATGTTATAAAGTATGTTTGGATTGTGTTAGTTTCAGTTAGAGTTTCATTAGAGATATTATAGCTAAAAATTTATAACCATATAAAATCACTATGATAACTAAAATGTTGAAAAATGAATATTTCCTTATCCAAGTCTTAAAGTTCAGCATTTTTATATATTTTTTGAATCCCATAATTTAATATTTCCAAGTACCATTGATTTTCTGTCCATTTTAAATGACATTTGAAAACTGTGCCTAGGTATAAGATTGGACGACTTTAAGGGTGTTATTACCATATTAAATTAGAAAATAATTTATTTTCTTAGGTTTTATTATTGTAGTCTTGGTTTTCTTAATATTAATGGTATGTTCATAACTTTTACAAAAAATGGATAAATTTGAGTTGCTTGTGAATATCATGAAATGTTTTTGTAGGAAGAAAAATACCGTCCATGTATAAGAGAAGGATGGAAAGAATTTCAACCATGTTAAGACTAATGCCCCCCTCCTCTTCTAAACCTTGCTCTATTTTATTGATATAGAAACCAAGAAAGGTTGAAAGAATGGGGAACCTTTATGTAACACTAATGTTAGAATTAATATCCATTTACGAGTCTCTCTTAGATTTCAAATTAGAAACAACCATTTCATATCCTAATCAAAGCACTACAAAGATTAGAAGGGGTACCAGTTTCTTTTACTTTTTTCGTAGCCAGACTCTAAGCACAACGTCAAAGGTTTTTCTAAAACCAAAAATAAATGGATAAGATCTTATTTTTTCCCCCTACAATCCTTAAAAATAACTTTAATGGTGACAAGGTGATCAATTGTAGCGTGTCAGTCCTTTATCCCTTTTATTCTTATATTCAATCTATCAACTAACTTTTCTCTCAAGGACCAAGTTATATAACTTTGCTAAAAGGGGATATTCACCATCCTAGATCCATCTTAAACCTGGATCTATCAAGCGTCGAGAGGGTTCAAATATCTCGAGGTGCAAACCTCCTTCTGTGTGCAAAACTTGAGGAAAGGTTTGCATCTTGAGATATTTGATCTCTCTCGGGGCTTGATAGATCAGGTGTTAAGATGGATCTAGGTTTGTTTCATTCATGGGTGTTCAGACAAAAATCGTAGATCATCAAAAGTATGCATCTATGTATATGTCTAAGATTAATCTGATCATTTTAAATTTACTCAGTTACCTCAGTTTGTTGAGAGCAGAGAGAGTATTAATCAGAAGCATACTTAAAGAGTTACATGAGGAATAAGTTGAATAGAAATAAAGTAACAATGTTGAATGATGAAAAATATGTATAATCTTAATGTAGTTAATTACAAATAGTTTACATTGTGATGAATCTCAATCTATCTTCGTATGTTTTTATTATAGTCACATCTGTTATTTTTTCCATCTTTTCATATCGATCATATGAAAAGGGAGGTTGAAATCATAGACCACTGAAATATTTAACTCAATATATTTCATTAAATGGCATGACCTGTCTCTCTTACTTGCAAATATTAATAGGATCTTTCTCTAGTGTTAATCCTTGTGACTTATGGATTATTGATCCCTAAGAAAGTTTCAAAAGAAGTTGTCTTTTATTACCTCTTTCAATATCTAAGGTACCAGATATATTACAATTATGTAGAAATAGAAATATTGTAGAAAATACTAGTGGAACAACAATATACAAAGAATCACAACACCAAAAATGATACCTTTATGTATAGAAATCCAAGTTCACTTGCCTTTTCAAGGGTAAAACCTCCAGTAGATTGGAGATCTCTTACAATAATTCTCAAGACAACCTTTATCATTCCTTCTACTCTTATTTATACTAATTCTACCTTCTAAATAACATTCTAGAGGAAGATATTTCTAGAAGCAAAAGCTTCTATTAAGTATTCTTACATTAGACTTGTTCACAATAACAAATAGGCCTTATTAACTAATGTTTACCTTTATTACATGGAAAATATATTATTCTACCTACTTGAGGAGTTAGGGAGGTTAGATCCCTAACATTCCCTCCCTATTAAACAATAATCATGTCCTCAAGGTTGGAGATGAGGAAATTGTTGCAAAATGGTAGTTGGCTCCCACATAGCATCTTCTGGTGCTGTATTACTCCATTGAACTAACACTTCTTTGATGGTCCATTGACAGATATGATGCTCACATTGGTCAAATACTACATGGGGTTGCAACCAAATGGAACCTTCTTCATCAAACTTGGGGATTCTATTTTGAGTCTGGCACTTAGCTCCAATCACTTTCTTTAAGAAGGAGACATGAAAAGCATGAAGGATCTTAGATTAATTGGGAAATGCTAACTTGTAAGCCACGAGCCTTTCTCGCTTGAGAGTTGTATAAAGACCATAAAATTTGGGGGCAAGTTTCTGACAGTGTTTAGCTTTGAGTGAAGTCTTGTTATAAGGTTGTAGATGAAGAGACACATGGTCCCCTTAAAAAAATAATGTTTAGAGTGACCCTGATCTACTTGTTGCTTCATGTGATCTCGAGCCAAGACTAAATCGTTTTTTAGGGTACGTAGAATGGATACTCAAATGGTAAGATTGGTGTCCACCTCTTGAACATTGGAGACACTAGGCATGTATGAGAGAACTAATTGTGGATTTTTCCCATGGAATGCTTCAAAAGGAGTCATGTGAGTGGTAGTATGGTAAGATGTATTGTACCACCATTAAACTAGGGGTAACCACTGAGCCCATTGAGTTTGTCGACCAGATGCAAAACACTGCAAATATGTTTCCAAACACTTGTTGACAACTTTTGTCTGTCCATCAATTTGGGGGTGACAGGTGATGTTGAAATGCAATTGGGTTCCTTGGAGTCAGAGCAATTCTTTCAAAAAATTGCTATTGAAAGTTGGATCTCGATCAGAGACAATAGAATGAGGCATGCCATGGATTTTGAATATATTATCCATAAAATATGAGATACTATGGATGTAGTGAAGAGGTGTTGAAGAGAACAAAATTGAGCATATTTGGAAAGAATATGTACTACCATGATGATGACTGACCTATTTCCCAATTTATGTAAGCCAACAATGAAATCCATGGAAATATACTTCCATATACTGGAAACATTCTGACTCGACCCTTCAGTTCCATTTCAAGGCTATAAATGGGCCATATCAAAGTTGTGGAAGAGGAGAAGAATTCAACTTTTGAGAGAAAATTTACTCTGGAGAAATTATTCACTTCATATTGAGTCTGCATTCCTTTGTCCTTTAAAGTCTGAACACATTAATCATCCCCCAAGATCTTTCCTCTTTGATGGATAACCTCATTGTCTCTCTTATATGAGCTTTATTTTGGCGGAGGATTGAAGTGGTTGAGGCCCAACTGGAAGGGACTTAGTTTCTTAGTTTTGAGATGTGTCGACATGAAATTTTGTCATTCATACACTTATGTTGTTCATATTCTAATAGAAATAATATTTTCTCGTCCAATTGATTTCTAGCAAATATTTGAATTATTATTCCATGGACATATTTGTTACGAATATTAATGGATTATGTTATTGTATGTGCTAAGTGTATATATTATCATCATATGCTTGCGTATCTTGGTTGTTGAGGACAAGTTGCAGGTATAAAGCTTTGGGTCACGTGCTCAACGGTGGTCTTCATCGAACATTTGGATGATGTAGGCTCTTTATATTGTCTTGTTATCATTTAGATTTATATAGCATACTTGGAATTAGAGTCGATTTATGAAGTCATTTCCATATGTTGCGGTTTACCCCTTTCCATAGAGTGATTTTCCTTGTAACAGAATTGGTGACCATACTGAGGATTGAATCTTCTATTTCGTGGTTTGGAGTGTTTTCTCCTTAGATTTCTCTTGGTTAGCTTGAGTTTTCCTTTCGTCTGAATTCTTGACAACCTATTTTCATTTTGAATCTGAGTTTGTTAGTCTTATCCTTAACCTAGAAGTGTTTCAATACACATATGTGGTTTTTTCCTTGACATACGCGTACATAAGTGAGTTGTCATTCTATACGGCATGTACATACATGGTTTTTTCCTAAACAATCACGTACATCAATAGTTTTTTCTTGATTCTTGAGTTTGGTGTTTGTTGGGTGAGTTTTGATGGTTGTTGAGTCTTCTAGGGTCTTTGTCATAACAATTGAGTGTCTGTAGAGTGATAGGAAATCTTTCTTTGATTGAATTTTTCGGTGATTTTTCTTTCTCATCATCCTTTTCATTGGTTGTCCTTGATTCTTGGGTTGAGTGTTTCCTTCTTGATGTCACGCTTGGTTTGTCTCTTTATGCTTACAATAGGGTCTATATATCAAGTTGAGGTTCATTCCTTGCATTTTCATTCATTTATATTGAAAATACAAAAATATACATTTTTCATTATAGCATTTGATCTTTTGGGTTCTTATTATTGATCTTGATACATGTATGGAGAGATAGCATCTTATTTAAAATTGCAAAGTTTAATTGAAAGTTGCATTTTGAAAAGCTTATCATTTGTTGAGAATTGAAGTTACGACTTTGAATTATATTCATATTCATTTCTTTTACTTGCTGAGTCATAACATCATCATTTTTACAAACACATCTTTTGAGTAAACAAAGCCACTAAAAGTAATGTTGATAAATTTAAAATTGATTAGAAACATTTTTACTTTTTCAGGGTACACAAACTAGCTTAAAATATAGATCCTTGGAATCGGATTTTGTGAGTAAACTTCTCCAAGTATATTAAACTCAACATATGTGTCTGACTAAGGGAGTCATAAAATCCATTTTATAATTGGTGACATCGGGAGGCTCCACTCACACCGGAGTTAAGCACAAGGTTGCGTGAAGTTGGTTGTAGAGATATCCCTCTAATACCTTCTTAGCGTTAGAGATATTTCTGGGGATCTATTCATATATGGGGGTCTTTCTAGTACCTTTACCTCTATGAGAGGAAATGATTTCAATATTTTAGGCTTTGTTACCCTTACCATATGGTGGACATGACTTACAATTGTTCACATGCGTATAGGTTATATCATGGTGGCTTTAGTTGCTCGACATAGGTAGCCACATAGGTTACTTGCAAGGGTTATTATGTGGGTACCCTTGGTCAGATAAGGGTCGAACATCACACAAACTTTATGGAGGATTACCTCTCCGGTGGGATCTGACCGAATGCATTGTTAATCCCATGAGGGCCCTTATAAGTGATCCTGATACCTCTGATCTTTTGAAGGGAGTATCATGCCCCTCTTGGGAGAGGCATACCTACTGTAGTGAGGTAGGCCTGTTTTCAACCACTATATCATGCTTTTGTACATAGGAACGTTTTCTTTACTTTGGTGTGCACTCTGATTATTAGGTGGCCTTAGGAGTTTGTATTGTGTTGTGAGTTTTCATTGCTATGGTTAGTGGAGCCCCCATGACTCCCTCAATAAGCACTACCTAGTCCATGGTCTTCTCTCATTCCATGGAGATGAATCCTTTTGTATTTCTTAGTGGTACACCGAATCATGATACTCAGCCAATAACTTGGGACTCTAATCATTTTTCTAATGGTATGTCCGACATGTCTTCACACTTTCCACCTTCTGTATCGTTACCTGATGTCAATCCTAGTTTTGGGTCTGGAGGCATGAAGCCTCCTTTTTCTCCCTTTTTAGTTGGTGGGAGTCATATGCCTCAACCAACTCTTACGATAGGAGGTTGGAATATTCCTTCCCATGGATCCAATCCTAGATTCATTTTTTTAGAAGCAAGTTCCCAAATGGGTGATAACTCTACTTATTAAATCTCGTCCATCTATCCTTATTCCGCTATGTTAGTTCCTACGAACACATTTTCCATGGCGGGCCTCCATATGTCCTCTGTTGTTTCATCCTAGGGGAGTCAGTTTTATAGTATGGGAAACCCCCTTCATGAAGTTTCTTTGTCATGGGGAAACATATATCCTCACATTAGTAACCCTATTTATGTCTCTTTCTCTTTGCAAGAAAATTCCTCAGTGACAATTCCCTTACACCCCTTCATGAATCAGTTTGGAGGAGGATAATATATTGTCAGACAGGGCCATGGTGTATACTAGAACCCTTCCTGGTCCGCAATTTCTCAAAACCAGTCTTTCTCGAAACCTTTGTCTCAAATGCCACAACCAACCACTGCAAGTCTAGTCACTACAAGTCATACAAACATTATATCACCAACCTCTGTTAGTCATGTTGGAGATTGGTCAACAACCCTTGCAAGTCATGTTGGGGGCACAACCCTAGTCATTTCTAGTCACACTGCACACACATTACCAACCTCTGATAGTCATGTTGGGGATTCATCATCAACCTCTGCTAGTCATGTTGGACATCCATCACCAACCTCTGCAAATCATGTTGGAGATGAGCTACTAGCCTCTACAAGTCATGCCGAGATCATGTCACCAGCCACTATAAGTCATGTTGGGTTCATTCATACGATTGATAAGCCTCGACGTATAGGATGTAAGCTCAAGTTGCTTTGTAGTATTTGAAAATGGAATCACCTTACTCATCTGTGCCCTATTACTACTGTGGTAGAAGAAGCACAGTCCTTTTTTGATATCCCTTTGGGTTTTCAATCTCCTTTGGTTTCCCAAATCCTAATCCTTCTTTGATTGATACAATGGTCGTACTCATGCAATCTTTGGACAACACCATACATGTTTTGAAGGGTGATGCATCGTTTGACCATGTCATTAGAATTTTTATTCATGTACCTTCTAAACAAGGGAGAATTTCACTCTCTATGAGTACACTCCCCCCAAGTCCTATGGAGGTTTCCTTTGAATGGAATGATCTTGTGGAGCCTTGAATTCCTTCTTCTACACCCTCCCAGATAAGGGGAATTCTTCGATATATTGTAGAAATGGTAACCTCTGCAAGTATTTTATCCTCCTCAACCTGGAAGGATTTGGGTTTTCCCAAGATTGTGTCAGTTCTATGTGAATTGCTGACTTTCCATAGAAGTTCTGCACGAGAGTCCTGGCCTCCCCCATGATATGTTGATTAGAAAAACATTATCAAGTCTTAATTAATATCTTTTCTGACTCTATTAAAAACTGAAAAGATTGTCGAGTGAAATTTTCTCTTTCACACTCGTTAATTGGATTTGAAAGGACGTCTATTTGGTGTAAATGTAACCCTTTTTTGGACCAAGTAGAGTAATTTCGAAAAAGGAATACTCCAGTCACTTGTGGCTAGAAGAGTTATCATGGGTATTGTTTTATAATTTTTCAAGCCTAGGGGACTAAATTTTTGAAAAATGACATTCTTTGGCGTTAAGTTGTAATTTCACTCCATTATCCTTCTTGCAGTATTGAGCCTATTGATGGTTCCCACTTTCTCACTATAAGCCTACTACCTCAGCAGTTTGCATCATTAGCCAAGTAAAGCCTTGTTTATATCATTTGTAGCTTGACACCCTATACCCCAAGAGGAAAAATTCCCCCGAGTGTCCATATCATGCATGCACCTCCTTGCATTGAGAATAGGTATCTTCCACTATTGGAACTAGTTGCTTACTCGTGACACTTGTTTCCTCTCTTGTATCATAGAATTCATTTGTCTATGAAAGAACAAAAAAAGACGGGCGGGAAAATAATATTATCTCATGTTGGAAGCAATCGTGTCGCCTTTGAACAGAGAACAAAATTTTGAGTCCATTTTTCATCCAAAGTTTAGGTTTAGCATGACCTTAGGAAGTTGATATTGTTACTTAGAGTTTACTCCTCCAACTGGTTACTCTTCCAGTCCCTATGGAGAGTTTGATCGGTGCCTCTTGCATCACAAATTTTCATTATCAAGTCTATGTTGTCAGATTCCTCCATATGTCTCATGCTCTCTTTCAAAGGATGTCTATAAGCTTGTGTCGACCATTTATCATAACTATTGACCTTTCATGTCAGCCATACCCTCAATGTGTCTTAGAGTTACATGAAGTTGTAGTCCTACCATGCACCTTGGTCCTACTTTCATTATGGGTAGGTAACCTTGAACCCAGCAGTTGACATCTCCTCATTGGTCTCTGACTAGCGGGTTTCCCTTGTGTTCGACGATAAGAAATCTATTCACACATTGGGACTCGTGCAATGTCTTGGATGCCATTGGCCTTATTGGTGGTTTCCTTTCCTTTGTCTACAATTTTCCTCATTGGCTGCTATTCAGAGGGTCTCTTTCATGCACTACTTGCATCTGGTGCATGCGAGAGACAAACAGGGTCATTGGTTCGTGAATATCATTTTCATCTGAGTTCCTCAAAATCATAAAGTTGTTTCTTTGTACCTCATTTTGAATGATGAGATATTCCTTAATGTTCTCCTTTCATCAGGTCTCCTTCCGTCAACTTCATCTCATCTATTTTGGAAATGAGGCCTAGAGTCCTATGAGTACCTAGAGGCTTGCAGTCATCAGTGGCAGGTTCTTTTGCCATCGAGAGTTGGGAATACATCAATGACTCATGATCAATGGATTCTTCAAGTGTTTGACCTCAACAACTTTATTCACACTTGTAAGAATGTTCTCGGTGCCTTGATACCTACTTTCATTATGGGTAGGTTGTCTCATGTTTTTTAACGGTATACCTTAATGATCGGTAATCAAACGAAGTCTCATTATGTTCAACCTCAACTCTGCTATTCACAAGATGTAGACTTGCAACTTTGGAACATCATGTATAAGACTTGAAGACATCAACTTATAGTCACATCTTTCTTGATTTGTTTCTATCATTCAATGGACCAGTACCTATATGACTTCAATGACCATGGGAGATTAGATTGTATTCCATTGTATACAGATATCTTCATATTGATTTTGAGATTTATTTTCACTGGGCCTTGTTCATGACTATGATAGCCTATGGCATGTATCTACCTTGTATTGCCTATTCATGGCCATGAACATTTGTTTGGTATATTCCCACATGGATCTACAGTGTAATTCAAATTGGCATTTATGTGTACAAATTCATTATGGGTTGTAATATTCTTATGAGAAACTAGTTCATCCAGCTGGGTCTCCATTATTCCAATTATGGGAATTATAATGTATTTCAGTCATCACATATACTCCTCTAACCTCACACATTAAGGGGCATCTGTTATAGAAAGATTTTCCTCACCCCGTGCAACTTTCTCAAAAGGCCTTTTCCATTTCCCTATCCATACTTGAAGTCCCTTTTTTCAATTCCCATAGATAAAAATAATAGTTTTCCACATAAACGTGCCCTAACAACTATACAACATGTGTATACACAAGTTGCACCATTACAACCCACGTACATCAAGTTTTGTGCCCAAAATTAAAAAATGGTGTCGGGTTTCCATGTCACGTCATGAGATCTATGATCCTTGACCTTCCATATACTGGAAACACTCTGAATCAGCCCTTAAGTGCCATTTGAAGGCTATAAATGGGCCATATAGAAGCTGTGGAAGAGGAGAAGAATTCAACTTTTGAGAGAAACGTTACTCTAGAGAAATTATTCACTTCATATTGAGTCTGCATCCCTTTGTCCCTTAAATTATGAACACATTATTCATCCCCCAAGCTCTTCCCTCTTTGATGGAGAACCTCATTGTCTCTCTTATATGAGCTTTCCTTTGGTGGAGGATTGAAGTGGTGGATGCCTAGCTGGAAGGGAATTAGTTTCTCGGTTTTGTTACGTGCCGACATAGAAGTTTGTCATTTATACACATTTTGTTTTCATATTCTAATAGAAATACTCTTTTCTTGTCCAATTGATGTCTTGCAAATATTTCAATTATTATTCCATGGGTGTATTTGTTATGAATATTAAAGGATTATGCTATTGTATGTGCTAAGCTTATATATTATCACCATATTCTTGCATATCTTGTTTGTTGAGGACAAGTTGCAAGTATAAATCTTTGGGTCACGTGCTCAACAATGGTCTTCATCGAATGTCTAGAAGAGGTAGGCTCTTTATCTTGTCTTGTTAGCATTTACATTTATATAGCATACTTGGGATTAGAATCGATTTCTATATTCATTTCCGTTTGTTGTGGTTTACCCCTTGGTATAGAGTTATTTTCCTCATAACAGCTACGATGATCAATTTTAATTTGGAATTGTTTCCCAAAGAGATAAGGATGTGAGAGATCCACAACATGTAGAATAGCCAAAATTTCTTTTTCATAGGTTGATTGGCCCAAATCTCACTCTAACAATTGTTTTCTAGTGAATTCCAAAGGTTAACCATATTGCATGAGGATTGCCCCAATGCCTTTCCCTCACACATCACATTCTAAGACAAAATTCTTAGTGAATTTGGGTTGTGCTAGGACATGAATAATGCACATAACCTCTTTCAAGGCTTGGAAGGATTGATCAACTACTAGAGTCCAAATGAAACCATTCCTTTTAAGGAGAGCAGTGAGAGGAGCTGCAATTTTTCCATAATTTTGAACAAACTTGTGATAATAGCTTGTTAATCCCAAGAACCCACAAAATATTTCAAGAGTTTTAGGAGAAGTCCAATCCTTCATAGCTTCAATTTTCTTAGGATCCACCTGTACACCACCCTTTCCTACAATATGACCCAGATAGTCAACTTTAGAGGAACTAAAAGAACATCTAGATTGTTTGAGAAAAAGTTGGTGCTTAGACAATAGATGGAGAACTTCATCCACATGGGTGAGATGGCCAGGACAATTTTTACTATAGAGGATAATATCATCAAAGAAAAATAAGACAAAATGATGGAGGAAAGGATGAAATACATGATTAATAAGACTTTTAAAAGTGGAGGGGGCATTAGACAGGACAAAGGGAATGACCAAGAACTCATAGTGACCCTCATGATTTAGAAAGGAATTCTTGTGGATGTCTTCCTCTTTCATACATATCTTGTGGTAGCCAAAACAAAGATCAAGTTTTGTAAAGTATTGAGCACCACTCAATTCATCCAAAAGGTCATCCACGAAATGAATATGAAATTTGTCTTTGATTGTGAGTTTGTTGAGGGCCTGGAAATCAAGACACATGCACCAAGTATCTTATTTATTGAGTACCATGATTACCAGAGAAGAATAGTGGTTTCTACTAGGATAGATAACACTGGCTTCTAGCAATTCTTGATCAATTTTCTGAATTTCATTTTTCTACAAAAAGGGGTAATGCTAATGGAGAACAATGTGATCCAGATTGGATCATTATATTGTTTTCCATATAGATTGATCCTTTCAGAGTGGAAAGAATTGGAGGAATCATCTTCTAGGGCCATTTTAGTGGCAAGTCCCAGTTTGGCAAATTGGGGTTTAAAACCTTCCGAGGCCATTTTGAGGCATCAAAATACATTTTGGGGGGTCAAAAATTTCCTAGCATACCTTGGAACTTCTGATGATATTCTACACATCGTGACATTTACAAGGGTGAAAAAATTGGGTCAATCAGAGCTCGTATGTAAATGTTATGTCTCCCGTAATTTGACCTATTTTGTTGACCACCATGGTACAAGAGGATGACACGTCAACCCCCATTACTCATGCATATGGGGATAGCCATGTGAGGGATTTCAATAATATTCTATAAGTTTCAAAACCCTACCACAATTGAGGGTTGAGGAAGTCAAAAACCTATACCTAGATGGCTATCGGGCTGTGCTAAATACCAAGCCACTAGGAGGAGAAAGGGTTTCATTCTATATTATTGTATTTTGTTCCATAACTAAGAAGGACAACTAGGATTGAGAAATTAGAGAGAATAATAGAGGGGGTTAATATTTTGTAGCATCCTAACAAGCCACGGGTCTCAGTTAACTTGTTAAGAACCAAACATCAATACAGCATATAAAAACCTCAGGAAAAGTACTCAATGCCTTGAAAAAGAGATAATTTCAGATAATAAGCCTCTTCGAGGGGGAAACCTCCTTTTACCCCACTTAAATGTTCAAGTACAAGATGATTCAAAATGAAAATGTCTCCTTG